>JAUZND010070435.1:0-16334 GCA_034780555.1 Coelogynopora nodosa | reverse complement strand
AAAAAACTTAATGATAAACAAACTTAATGATAAACAAGCTTAATGATAAACAAACTTAAACGTTTGTTTAAAAAAATCAAAAATCCAAAAACGTCGCAAAAAAAGAATAGAAAATAGCATAACGAGGTAATGCGGGGCCATTCGCGTGAAAATCAAGACATACAGTCAACTGTTGTTCACTAAGTATTATCGATATCTTTAACATTCGAATAAACTGGCAAGTGCTAATATCACATGAACTAAGACTTGGTATAACAGACATGCAACCATCCAATTAAGCTACGGTAATGCTGACATATATATCTCAACAAAACAGACTAAAATTGCAATGACAAGAAGATACACAAATAAACCTCCTCTATCGGATTCCGATACTATGGAGGGATCTCGATCATGCCTAGTCAATCGAAATGCTGCTGCCGAACTTCCAGGATGAACTGGATCAACAAGGAAACCACTACGAAGACGAACGGTGCCCCAGATCAAGGTTAAGGTCAAGGTGTCCCCACTGCATGGTCAAGATACCACTGGCCCAAGTGGAGCAGGCGAGAGTACTATACCGAAAAAGATGAAAAACAGACCGGCAGCGTTGCACCTAATTCAGATTCCAGATCATACTATAAGGAGAGGGTCAACATCAGTAGATAGGTCAATATTGGGGGTTGTGTATCACTTGCACGGAATGTATGTTTGGTATATATGTAGTAATGGCACTGAAGACAAACAATTATAATGCATCAACTGAGAAACATAGTTTTATTAAATTACTTTAGATGAATTTCGAAATTTTCTGTAAAATTTCTTATGTGTTTCGCGTAATATTGACAAATAATTTTTTGTTATTTTGAAACAAATTGTATAAAATATATGAAAAAACCGCGAAAACATGTTTGTTATAAAAATATAAAATTAAATATTATTACAGTTTATAAAAATTAAATTAGTGCAAGATAAAAATATAGAATTGAGAGAACTAACAAATATGTGAAAGGTGGCCCGAATTAAACCATTAATACACCATTAATACAATAGTAATATACCATTAATACATACAATCAGGTGATATACATAAAGTTGTCTAATAAATATACTGAATTTAATGTTATCAAAAGCAACTTTTGATATTTATCCAAAAGTGTCAATAGTATAAGGGCCTAACAAAAACATTAATTAATATATTACTTATTTATTACGAATGCCTACAAATATTATTTAGTTTTATTATTTGTAAATAATATCATGTTTAAAATCAAATAAATTCAACTAATTCTTATTTGTTGTACAGTCCATATTTAAAAAAAAAATTATGTTTATGATTCAAAATGTTTTATTCATTATTAAAACATTACAATGATTGCATAATGAAGTGATTTTCATGATTTATATGTTAAATAATAAATAATAACTTTAAAATCATTCGTGCACTGCACACTAAACAAAACAGTCAATAATAAAGTCGATAATCAAACTACAGTCTTTTTAAGTATATATTTAGTATTTTAATAGCTTTGGTAAGATATGATATCTTATTTGGACCATATAAAGTCCTTACATATGATTTTAAAGGGTTTTACAAAAGAGAAATCTTTATTGTTACTATATTACGTCATTTTTTATTACTTATACATATAAATTAATTATTTTATTTTATTTTATTAAATATAATTTCTCCAAATTATTTTTATGTGAAGCAATAAAAAGTGGTTCCAAATATATGTAGCAAGCACCTATACACATTAAACAACACACTAAATATATGTTATTATGTACTATTTATATACCTTCTTATAAAGCAGTTTAACACCGTTTACGTTTATCTTACATTCTTTAAACATTCAGAGACAGAAGCTCTTTTTTGCATTCAAATACTGTTATATTATTGCTTTCTTATTATTGATAATATCCTCAAATAAATAATAAATATCAAATAAAATTAAATTAAATTAAATCTCTGAACCCGTTATCTTTCTATAATATCTTTAAGTAAAACAACGCTAAGTAAGTAGTTAAATAGTTTAGCAAAAAAATCTTTTTTTAAATAATTTTTTTAGAATAATTTAATCTTAGCGCAAATTCTTTCTGAGAATTTTCTCAGATTTTGATTATAAGACTTAATTGTTTGTCCATATCTAAATTTATTAATTGTTTATTAATTTCAACAGTGAATTAATATTAGATTTATTATTATTAATTAGTAAGGACGGTAGTATGTTATTAAAACATTGTCAGAAAAGTTAACATTTTCAATAACTGTCATATTTCAGTAGTATAATTAGATTAATAAAAAATATATATAATACAGTCTATACTTCGTCTTACAATTTCCTATAAATATAAGCAATTATATTCGATGTAAAAATAAGTACCAATTTATTTCGGTTAGGTGAATTGAGAAAGATACAACTGCACAACCTCCAGTCTCATTTAGCGTCTCAGCATAATTCAATTGATTTTATTCTTCTTCTAAAACACCAACTGCGTTGCAATTTGTTTCAAAATGTCACTTTAATGGCCGATTTTCTAATAAAAAGAATAAGTATCTTTGTTGTCAATAGTTTCCGTTAACTGGAGCAAGCATGCAGCAGCCTTCTCCTAATGATGTTTATCAAAGCTCAATATACATAACATGTTCAGAAATGCGATAAATAATTGTAAAATGTTAATTGAGATATAATAAATATTTCAATTTTTTTAATGTCCTATTTTATATTGTTGCAATCATAGAGTAATTAAACATAGAGATTTCACTCTTTTTGATTTGTAAATTGTCATCATTAGAAAATCGTTATATTTTAAGAAATTTCATGAAATGGGTAACCAAACAGTAGTGTTAAATATTTGTTATTAAATTAAATGTAAGAGTTAATATATAATATATTCATAACATTTTAACATAAGATGGTCTATAACATTGTATATAAGATAAAATGTATTGCCTGTATACCTAAAACTGTTTTAATAAATTAACTATTTTACTGCTATTAGTTTTTAAATCATTGTTTGGCAAAAGCTTTCTTGGAAAAAGTAAGTCGTATTTAACTGCATATATATCAATATAAAAGTAAAATCTCTATGAATTAATTACTCTATGGTTAAAATTATCTGTTTTAATTAAGATTTTTATACGGAAATGTTGCCTAATTTATTTTAGACATCTTTAACATATTATTATAATTGTTATTATAATTTTTATTTTTGAAATAATAGTATTACTACTATATATTTTTTATTTATATTATTATTATTATTAATATTAATATTATTAAACTAAAATTTTGACCACTATTGTGCAATAACAAAATAAAAACAAAAATATTTTAAAATGTCACAAAAATAAAACACTGACTTCCTATATGTTAACTATAAAACATTCATTTATTTATTCCACTATATTAAGAATAATATGTATAACGTATTGGTTTACTTTTAGAAAATTTGCGTGAA
Source organism: Coelogynopora nodosa (assembly GCA_034780555.1). Taxonomy (NCBI): domain Eukaryota; kingdom Metazoa; phylum Platyhelminthes; order Proseriata; family Coelogynoporidae; genus Coelogynopora; species Coelogynopora nodosa. The sequence goes on along the minus strand of JAUZND010070435.1, from coordinate 12,890 downwards.
AAATTGTGCTTAGCACATAGAATACAACATTTTTATAAAATAATAACTATAAAATAATAATAATATAATAACTATAAACTAATAATAATATAATAACTTAAATAACTATATATACTATACATATATATATTTATATAGTCAACTTGTGAGACAATAATAGAATGTCCTATAACACCTAGAATGTCCAATAACACATAGAATGTCCTATAACACCTAGAATGTCCTATAACACATAGAATGTCCTATAACACCTAGAATGTCCTATAACACCTAGAATGTCCTATAACACATAAAATGTCCTATAACACCTAGAATGTCCTATAACACCTAGAATGTCATATAACACCTAGAATGTCCTATAACACCTAGAATGTCCTATAACACCTAGAATGTTCAATAATACCTAGAATATCCTATAACACCTAGATTTGTCCTATAACACCTAGATTTTCCTATAACACCTAGAATATCCTATAACACCTAGAATGTCCTATAACACCTAGAATGTCGTATAACACCTAGATGTCATATAACACCTAGAATGTCCTATAACACCTAGATGTCACATAACACCTAGAATGTCCTATAACACCTAGAATGTCCTATAACACCTAAAATGTCACATAACACCTAGAATGTTCTATAACACCTAGAATGTCCTATAACACCTAGAATGTTCTATAACACCTAGAATGTCCTATAACACCTAGAATGTCCTATAACACCTAGAATGTCCTATAACACCTAGAATGTCCAATAATACCTAGAATATCCTATAACACCTAGATTGTCCTATAACACCTAGAATGTCCTATAACACATAGAATGTCCTATAACACCTAGATTGTCCTATAACACCTAGAATGTCCTACAACACCTAGAATGTTCAGTTATACATTTAGTTTATTAATTTATTGGTTTTATATTATTATTCGTTTTATAAAAACGCCGGATACTTAATAAATGATCTTCTCAATTTAAAAATTTATTAAATTATTTAATGGCGACATTTGATATGATTTCAAAAATAACCACAATATATTAATTCATGTTCATAACATATTAATTAGTGCTCTTTTATTGCAGATAAATGTGTTTGCTTCCGAAAAGAAATCGACTATTTCTATGAATTCTTCTTACGTTAATTTTTACATGGTAAGTAAATAACAATTTTTTCGTTTTAATATGCAGTAAATAAATTGGTGATACAATCATAATAACCGATTCATTACTTTAAAAACGTCCCATTATAAACAATAAAAAAGTTGTAAGATGATTTCAATATTAAGTAATAAAAATAGTTGAACACTGTTAATGAACTTGTTACTGAAAACATCGTCTATAATAAACATACAAAGAATAAGATATTCATTGTAAAAAAATCTTAATAATGAACTAAATTAATGCAATAAACTTATAAGCATTCAATAGTTATTATAATAATGCCACGTGATAGTTGGTCACCGCGTTAACGGAATATATATATAACGCTAAATATCTATAATGGTAAATATCTATATTGGTAAATATCTATAATGTTAATTATTTATAATATTAAATATCTATTAACGGTTAATATCTATTAACGGTTAATATCTTTTAACGGTTAATATATATATAATGGTAAATATCTATAATGGTAAATATCTATAATGGTAATTATCTATAATGGTAATTATCTATAATGGTAATTATCTATAATGGTAATTATCTATAATGGTAAATATATTTATTAGTAAATATTTACAATGGTAAATATCTGTATTGATAAATGTCTATAAATATGTACAATTTACCATTATAGATGTTTACCTATATTTATAGAGGTTCCCTTCCCAACTAAGACTCGATTCCCTCTTTTTGAAAGCCAAAGGAGTTTTACATGGTATGTGTACATTCGTATTAGACAAACAAAGAGATGTTTTTCACTAAAATCGCTTTTGTCAAATTGATCCTTCTGGAGGTTATTAGATGGTTGGAGGTGTTATTTAAAGGGATAGCAGTTAGCACTCATGTTTTAGCAACAAAATGATGATTAAAATGTTATATTTTAGGATTCTATCTATATCATTATTTAAAATTTCTGATAAACTTTAAAAAATGACTTTAAATTGTGAAACTACTTTTTATGTGAAAAATAAAGAATATAATATAGTGTATATACATATACGGCACTTTTGTCAGGATCTGTATAAATATATTTTAATATAAATTTAGTATTTTGTATATAAAACTATAATACAGTATAATGTATAGGCAGTAAAATTAGTTATTTAAATGCGGCATATTTACATGTTAAAATGTACATGACCAATTCAGCAATATTATAAGTTTAACATAAAATAAATTTGTCCAAAAATGATGGTTTCTGATTTCTAATAACTGACTGACAATAAAGAAGTTAATGCCAACCGTCTGTTGTCGCCATAATTCTAGGGCTAATACCGATAGTACTTTTGTTGTATATTATATATGTAAAGAAATTCTCTTAAAAAAATGTGATGAAAAATATTACCAAAAAATTATACTTACAAAAGGAACTAATTATAAATATTATAAATCATTCATTTAAACTAGTTCACTTTGCTTCAAATGTATGTAATATATATATATATATATATATATATAAGTATTTGATGTAGTTTTTAAATAGTTTAAACCACAAATAAATATAAAGTATAAAAGTAAAAAACAATATTAAGCGCATGTAATTATACGTATATAATAACAAATTTACATTATAATATTTCTATTAATTTATTAATTTATGTAGCGAGATAAAATACAAACGTTATAATGTACAAATGATTATTATAAAAGGTATAAAATTATATTAACTACAAGTTAACTTTTTTTTAAAGAAACACATAAAATTTTCCGAAAATTAATATAATTATTTATGTTTATAAGTTACAAAACGTTAAATATCTTTCAAAAATATACTATTTCTTTGGCTATATTTTTAGTGTTCAAGATAATGTTGTAAAGCAAGAGTGTATCTTTGACAGAACTTTTTTAATTAAAAATACTTTAAAAAGTGTAATATAATTTTTTTTAAATGACCTGTTCATAACATTTCCAAATCCGAACATAATAAATACACGGCGAAAATTTAAACTATAAACGGAGAATTATTGGCATCTTTATAGACGATATATTCTGTTCGTTAAAATATTCGCATTGCATTTTTTAATCTATTAAACTGCAAAATGTTCTTAACGGTTTAACTCGATGGCGTCTGGTGTTCTTTATTATTACTTGTAATTCTTTTTTTGCAATTAATATTATTTGGGCCTACTAACTTGTTATTGTTGTTGAATGTAGCCGCATCTAGAATTCTCCAAAACGTTAAGTAATTGATTCTTCAGTAAGTATGCGCACGTTTACTACTTTAAGAAATCGATTTTTCTTCAAAACCGAAAAAATGGGAGTGTTTTACATTAACTACAAAGGATAACAATTGAACTGTGAAGACATCACAAATCGAATTAACCAACGATACGAGTCAGTTGAAACAAAGCCTGCATTTTTTGTCTAACCCATTGAACAATTCTTTCAAACTCATTTGTCTCCCAAATCGCCTTCCGTGCATTAGAATACATGAAAGAGTTAGTGTGTGTAGCGTGCTGGGAAGGAGTAATTTTAGCACTGGCATTTTGGCATTTTGAAGCTTCGACTCCTTAATCTTAATTAGAGAACTGAGCGTGGGCTGTCCATCGCATCAGTATTTGCACGAGGAAAAGATGAGTTTCTCAACAAAACTTTAATCATCGATGCAAAAAACAGTTGATTTATTTCTCATATGACTCATTGTTAATTCCATAACTACTTTTAAAAATGTATATATTTATTTATCAAGTTAGGGATTTCTCTTTATTAATGTTGTAAAGATGTGATTCGTCGTTTTTGTAGCAAATATGTAAGCTTTGAAGAGCACATCGTGGCCGGCTTTTTCTCGGAGATCATACGAATCTCAAACAGTTTAATAGAGTAGAAAATTAGTTTAATCTAGTGGCAAAATTGGCAAGTAAGCAAGGCGGTTCGGTTCTACTTGTTTTCATAGTTTGGTTAAGGAAAGTATGATAACCTTTATACTGTCACTGAAAAAATATGTTTTCTTGTGCTATATAAAGGTAAGCCGTGTTTTTAACATGGTAGCTCTGTGAATTTTCTTAATTTGAATCAGTCTTCCGTAGGGTTAGGTTTTCTAATCAATACATTACAGAATATTAATCAAGATGTGCCCTTTTATTAACTTAAACTAAATTCGTAATGTAATAGATATTAAAGTTGTATTCTTTTCAGAAGTGTATAGTCCTATATATATACTAGAAAATAACTATTCGGTTCTGCCGTTAGTTAATGTTTTGCAGGGAATAATAATGTTTTGATTTTTAATTTAATTCTACTTTATTTAATTTTTTTAAGTAAATTGTGTTTTTAAATACATTTTATGTAATTTTACATTTTAATTACATTTTATATACTTTTTATACATATGTTTGTTATATGTCAATCTTTTATAAAACAGTATCGATATATGTATATGTATTCATAATATGTACCTAAATAAACTCATTGAATATTGACAGAAGTAAATACTGTAAATTTATCGTGAAATCATATTATTTATCGAAAATCAAATAGTGTTGAAAAGCTGACAGCATGCTATATATTCTTCACTAGCTTTTAAAATGTGTCAAAAACAGATTTTTGCTTTTAAGTAGAATAGTTAATACTGTTTATATGATTATATGTAGGAGGAATTGTATGAATTTCATGATTTCTTATAAAACTATTATATGTATTTAATTCTAAGTGGTTTTATAAAAGACTGTTAATTGTTAACATTAAAATATTTCTTTTGATTCCTAGATAGTTATATTTGATTTTGTTTCGAAATAGTTTTAGTTATCGTTTATTTGTCTAGTTACTCAAAGTAAATAGTTTAATAATTTGTTTGCATTTTATCGACCCAGATATATCGATTTACATAATAATAAAAAAAGTTAAATAGTAAATACTCTTTCTCTTTTGCAAAATATTTTAATATTAAAACATTATGCAATAGCCATATATTTAATTGAATTTGTTAGTAAACAGAGTATGTACCAATGTTTAATTAAATCGGATTTACATTAACAAAATATGTAAGGATGATTAAGAAATTAATGTTTATATTTTTCAACTGAACCGTCTTGCTATTGTAAATTCAATAAATGCCGCCAGATTGGAAAATATGCAATTATTTCTAACAACATTGCTTGCTGCCCATATTTCTTGGCCATTTCAGATATATTTTTTGTCAAATTAGGAATTTAAATAGAAATTTTTAAAAATATAAAAATGGGACAGATAAAAAATGTAAGAAAAAGAATCAATATATTTATAAAATGCTAAATTAACAAATAAGTAATAAAATACGAAACCTTTTTTTGGACTAAATATATACATTTTTAATTTTCTAATTTTTCTGTTTACTGTTATCATTTGCATATTTTAAAATTTTAACTCAGAGTATCTTGTTTATGCATGTTTACGGAACTGATGTAATTATCATATATATCATTTGTCATACAAATCATATATCTAGGTATATCTATTTCACATAAGCTTAATAAAATACATTTTATTTTTCCACATCATTCCAAAAAGTCTTGAAGAGAAAGCCTGATGTGCTTTATATGTTTCTTGTCCATATTCTTACAATGTCTCTCTTAGTTGGTGGTATGCCGCACATGATCTGGAAACATTTTCATTTTATTTATCCGATTTTCCGAGTGAAGAGATAAGTTATCTGTCCGCCTTATTGTAAACTGTTGGGCTTGTATATATATAATCCATTTTCATTATATTTGCCTTTTGAAATCAGTCATATACGTATGTACACATTATTATACAATGAGAGTGCAACGAAATCGCCAACCCTCATTCATTTGCAATTCATTGAATTTGTTTATACATGTAGAATAGGTTTGAAAATCCTGTTAAGATGATATTAAAACTGATCCTTGGGCATAATCGTGTTTTACGGCGACATAACATCCATATAATCACTTCATTGACTTTGGATAGTGATAGTGATGGACAAAGTTTTATGCTCCATTAGAGAGGCCAACATAACTTCCAGCTATCCCTTAAATTAATTATTTCTAAGTACCTATAATAGAATTTATAATATGTAACCGATAGAATATTGCATAATACATATTGCTTTATTTTACCGTCCCTGTATTTTTAATATTTAATATTTAATTTTGTAGTGTGTAATATTTATGAAATTATTTCATTAATTCTGAAAATATGGCTCAAAACTTTATTTGCCTATAACTAGATTTGCGTTTTTTTATTTATATTGCATTTTTTAAATTTTTTTATTTAAACATAAAATGTATAAAATACTAACTTTGATTTGTTTAGAATTTATCTTTTGATGCTTTTGATAATTAAAATGGCATAACTGTACTATATTATTAAAAACACGTTTTAATGCTTTTCATTAACTACATTACATTCAAACTAAAAACAAAAAGTGAAATAAATAGACGACATTTTAGCGAACAGTTCCATTACTCTTTCCACTACTAAAAAAAGTAATTGGCACTAAAATTTCGAAAAAGCCCTCCTTCGACGCTTCTATCCTATAGATGCAACTTTTTTAATTTTAATATGATTCTGAAGTCTAGCAGAAACCAAACTGCATTATCTAGAATTTATTTAGCTGCCTATAACTTAAACACAAATACACCATGGCAAAGTTCCAAAAGGCACACTATTTAGGGACAATTTTAAAAGTTCTTCCTGACCATACATAGTAAACAAGTACACAATAATGATGGAAAGCTTACACATAATTGTCTGGTGTAATAGATATACACGTGTCATGTGGTGCTGATGGTATCGGGCCATAAACATAATCTCCAGGAGGTCTGGCTTTTATACGTTGACTATAATACTTTGAACCACAACATTAACAAATAGCCGATATACTACTTGTTTGCCTGCGAGTGTAATTCAATTGAAAGTTTCATCTGTTAGGAATGATTGAAGTTGACAAGTGCGAGGATAAAGGAAATGCCATCCGATTCGAGGTCACTAATATGTTTTTTGACATTTTAGGGTTGAAATACTTATATCACTTTATTTATTTAACATGGTTGTATTAGTTTACAGATATCATACTAATTATGAATGACTTATCGAATGAAATAATCATCAAAATATTACACAGTATATTATCTGAAAAAGTGTAGTATGTCGTTTCTGTGTATTTTACTACATATCTGTTCCTTAATCATTTTTGCGTAACTAACTAAAATTTAAATGATCTGCAACATGTATATTGTGCTTTATGCTTATGACTTTTTAATGATAATTTATACTTCAAATATTAGTCATTATTGAATTCTTAAAGTGTTTTTACAGATAGCTCAATTTTTATATCAACATTTTTATGTTTAATTATGATTCTTTACTACTTATGTAAACAATAATGGTAACATTTTTATAAGAAGACAATGTTTAATAATGAGTAAGAAGAACCATTAAATTTAGATAATATTCGCACTAAAAAAATAGTTTAGTAAGAAGCCCCCTTTTTTTTATTATAGTTCATTGTTTTCAATTTTATCTTGCAAACATGTTCAAAACATTTCGAGTTTAACATACAATAAGTATTTCCAAAAAATTCAACTTTACCTTTACTATAATGTAAAGATACATATAGGCTACCCATAAAATAATTAGGCCAATGTGAAAAGTTATCAAATTCTAAATCTTAATTTTGATAACTTTTGAGTTATTAAAATTTAAAAACTGCAAATAAATGTTAATGCTTAGAATATTATTATAATCATTTTCAATATTATAATTTAAGCAGAAAAAACTTAATAATTTTTTCAAATTATATATTTTTGCATTATAATAAAAATAATAAAATATTTATCTTCAAATTCATAGAAGAATATCAAAGTCAGAGGTAACATTATTGGACATAAGTGTATTTATGAATAGAATAATTCCGTTTTTAGAAATTTTTTAAAAGTGAACCAGTTAGTTTGTGTGTAACATTTTGCAGACAAAAGTGTTCCAGGCGTGGGGAGCACAATAACTAAAGGTACCAGCAGCGCCACTACACTTTGGGATTGGTTGATAGAAATGGGGTGCGTTGTGTGACCTCAAACTGATGGATGTTGCTACAGAGTAAAAGGTTGCAGAGTAAAATGTTGCCGTCGGTAAAAGGTTAAGAACTGACTGCAGATGTAGAGGTCCTGTGCTATTTCGGCATTTGAAAGTGAGGAAGTAAAACTTGAAGTCGCTCCGTTTACGGATGGGAGCCAGTGGAGCTCGCGTAACACATCTGTGATATGAGAATGTCTAGGAAGTCGTTTGATCATGCGAGCGCAACAGTTCAACACTCTTTGTAAACGTTGTAGGGATGACGTTGTGCAACCATCGAGAATAGCATTACAATATTCGATTCTAGAGAAAACAAAAGTGCGTATAATGGTTTTAGTAATGTCTTCAGAGAGGTGATAACGAATTTATCGAATGTTTCGAAGGAAGAAGTATGATGATTTATATTTTTTAATATGTTATCCTTCTTCAAACCCGAGTCGAGTGTAACAGCCATATTATCCATACGATAAGGAGAACCTCATAGTAATATTTCAGTCTTGATGGGGTTAAGCTTCAAGTAGTTACAGTTGAACCAGTTGTAGACCTGGTCGAGGCATTGCTTTAGACGCTGGATGCTGGTGGATATGTCGCCAGCAAAAAAAGAGATGTAAATTGTAGTATCATCGGCGTATATTTGATGCAGTAGGCCATGATGAGTAATAATGTCAGTGATTGGAGCAGTGTATAGTGAGTACATAATTGGGCAAAGACTGATCCTTGGTGTACACCACATGTGAGCGGGACAGACTCTGCTTTGCTTTATTGTACACTCACAGCTTGATGTCCGTTGATCAGATATGAACGCAACCACTCCAATACGAGTTCAGTGAAGCCAAACCGATGTTGGCGACGATCCAAGAGAATGCATTGGTCCAGCGTGTCAGATGCAGCACTGAGATTCAAGAAAATAACACACATGATATGACCAGTATTGCGCGAAACTTGCAGATCGTTGTACATAAGACATTATTGCTGTCTCAGTGGAGTGATATGACCTGTATGCAGATTATAATTATGAAAAGACTAAAATTAGTGTCAGGAATTTGGTGGTTTGAGTAGCATCGACTTTTTTAACTAGCTTCGACAGGAATGATAGATAAAATACTGATTTATATTTGCTGTGGACATTTTTGTTGAGACCGGGCTTCTTCAAAAGTGGTGAAATAATTGCCTGTTCTGAGACCCAGGGATAGTTGCAGTTTTCAAAGAAGAGTTTATGATTTGGCTATATAATGGTGCAAAGACATCACTTAGTTGCTTGATAAGCCATGCCGGAGCTGAATCAAGGCTTCAAGTCGTCTTGAATACATTGAGCAAGCGAAGTACATCTTCGGTGATCACTGTTTTAAAATGCGAAAATTTGTTATCATAATTTTTGGGATCGGAAGTTGCACCTAAAGGATTAAAAGATTCTCGAATGTTCTCTATGTGACTACTTTCGGTAACATAATTTAAATGCAAACATTTAAATACCTATCACAGCCCATTCCAAATATTAAAACAAAATTCCTTATATATTCGTCCGAATATTACATATTTCATAATTGTTAATATGTCCATCCTTAAATAATTAAATTATAAATAACAAGAAATACATTTGTGCTTTTTATCTTTTGTTGTTGTTTTTTATAATTGTGTTATACTCGATTTCTGTATATATTATTTTCTATTTATAATAATGTAGCGTGATGTGGTTAACATAATTAATTAAAAACTATATTCTAGAATTTAACACATTTATTTCAATACATTTATTATATCAAACATTACATATTTTCATAATTTTTATTTTTATATTTTCATATTCAATATTACATAAATGATCCAATATAGATGTAAATATTATTTTAACGTTATACATTTTTATTTTCATTATAATCGTATATATATATATAACAATATTGCTACATTCAAAAATAATTTTAAAACGTTTTTATTAACTAAAATAAAACTATATGTAAATAAAAGTGTACATTTTCATCAATCAATGTGCGATTCATAAGTAGTGATCCCTAAATCTACGAAGCGAAAAGGAATATATATATATATATATCTATGTTTACAAATATATCTATACAATATCAATGAATAGTCATATAATATATTTTTTATATTTATTAAAATTTGGAATGAATTGTTATTTGATTATTGCGTACATTATATCCCGACTCACATTCGACTCGCATTCTACTCACATTCGACTCACATTCGACTCACATAACAGTATCGCAGGGGGTAATGTTGAATTTACTGTTGCAGATAAAGCCTTTATAACAAGTCAAGAGAAGTGTATGAAAATTGTTCCAAGATTGTGTCAAGTCTTTCGACAACGTTGATATTGTCCAAGACAAAAAATAGTACATCAACATTTTAAAAAGTTATATGTAGAAACAGATAATCTATCCGCAAAATTTTGATCGGGAAGGCCGTCGAAAGAAATGTGGTGAACTATGTGATAGAAAATATATCCTCAAATCACCTAGAAATTGCACAAAATCGTGGCACTCCACAGAGCTCAGTTCATAGAACCATATAAGTACTGTAGGATGAATTTTGATAGACACAATAATCGACAGGTGAACCCATCTGCAGACATATTTCAGGTTTTTACCCCTCATCAGTGCAGAGTAGGAATTGAACATGCAACCCAGCGAACTGTGAGCAAACCCACCTACCACTAGGCCACATCCACGCCTCTCAAATACCATGTTTAACTTGTAGTATCAGAGCTTCACCGCAGTTGCGCAAATGCACATGGAGAATTGTGCAGTTGTGCCGCATGGATAATTCTACTTGAATTTAAGTATTATTTTGTGCAGGAGTTGACTAAAAATGATCCAGATATGAGAAATGAGTACTGTTTTTGGATAATCAACGAAAACGATGTCAATTTTTATAGAATGATTATTTTTTCATGTGAAAGTTAAATTTATGTGAATGATCTATTGCTAAAACATGAACTATTTTATTACGATAAAATTAAATTAAATATTCATCGGACAAAAAACAAGATTAATGTTTAAAACCAACGTCTTTCGACTTAAGGTTACCAAACTGCATTATACTACTAACTAAATTATATTCTTTTTGGGAGCCTAGTACAGCTGTTTCGAACTTATTAGTTCTCATCAGCTAGGCACACCCAAATTAAATACAATAAAGTTGGCAGTTTGCAGCAGGCCGATGGAATATGAATACCAGAGAAAATTTGCATATAACATGGACTACATCTCAAAAATAAAAAATCTAAGGAGAGCAGAGTGATCCACTTGTCCGGACTATTGTAATAAAATGAAATTAAATATTCTTCAGACTTAGAATAATGTTTGAAGATATTAAAGTTCCTGTCTTCCTCGACCTTCGACTTCCGTCCTTTTATCTGTCAATTTCAGAGTGTTATCAGATATCCTTATAGTCACTTCTGTTTTTGCCGTTTCTTAATATTTCCTGAAGCTATATCCGCTCCCCTTTGATTTAAATCTCGCGCACTTTGCAACGATGTATTTGGGGTTTGTAGATAATCTTCTATTGGTTCCAAAAGTGCGCTAAACTAATTTTTTATTAAATTAATTTTTTACTGTACTCTGATTTTGATTCTATCCCTGCCATGCGATCAAAAGAATTTAAATGTTTTTTAAATATTAATTATTTATCTGTTGTTAATTTCGGCTGATTACTTGTCAGAATTTTTAATTATTTTAATTCATTTTGAAAGATTGTTAATCAGAAATATATTTCTAAGTTAAACAACAGAAAAACTCTTTTTTTTAAATAATATATTCTGTTATAATTGTGTTAGTTACATACAAACAGAGTAGGATTATTGCAGGAGTTCAGCTTTGCAAAAATGATCAAAGACAATAACATTGAGATATTGTACATATATACATATATAATATATATAAATTATACAATAACATATTATAGATATGAAAGAAATACAGTAAATCGATAAAATATAAGTATAAATATTAATGCAGAGATTGATTTTGTTTTACAATGAAAATTAGTGTATACTATATACAATGACATATTTATTTGTAAATAAATACAATAAAATTAAACTTTTCTGCAAAAAATAATACACATGCGTATTTTCCCCACAGTCATTTTGCAAGCTACTACGTAGTATTAAATATAGGATACATATGAAATATGCAATGGGATTATAATATACTGTACAACATTTACAACTATTTTAAAGTTATAGTATTTATACTATTTTTTTAAATATATAAGTATATGTAGATATATGATTCTATAGAATGCTCAAGGAGAAGACTGATTTCATTAAGCTAAATGAAATTACATCTGATATTGTATCACTGAATGAAAGGCATCGTCCGTTTTTTAATGTGTTCATGCCAAAATGAAGCAATTAATAATGATCTTAAATAATTAAAATGTCTAAATATCTTTAATTGTATAGTTTATTAATAAAATAAGATTTGTTATGCAATATCTGTATAACTTTCATTCAATTTCAGATATTGTTCAACAACACTGTAGTGATACATTTAGTTTAAGAATAAAATTTAAATATCCCACAAGTGTATGTTTTAATCGATACTTTTAAATATGTTTTATATATATATATATATATATATATATATATATATATATATACAATGTAGGCATATATATACACACGTTATCGTTAATAAATTATTAGTTTATCTAACAATAGACAGAACACATTTTGATAACTATTT
>JAUZND010070424.1:0-17112 GCA_034780555.1 Coelogynopora nodosa | reverse complement strand
GTCACTTTATAGAGTTCGTTGGGGCTTTAAAATTGGTATACTGGTATTATTCATCATGTACTACAATATATGTAAAACTCGCCAGGGAAGCTTTTAAAAACTTAAAAACTTAATAGTTTAATTTTAAGCACTAATTATCATTTCACCAACGAAAAAATAAAATCATTGGCAAATATTCACATTAAATGTGTACATGTACACATAACATGTATGTTAAAATTTTTAATTTTTAGCAGTGTTCCCCCCGACCTTTCTATTTTGAATTTATACATACAAATTTAAATTGCTGATAAAAGTCATAAAAGAAAAAAATCTTCATAATAATACTCGTTTATTAATTATAAATATATCACATTATTATAATACTATATTTAGTTAGTAATTTATAATGAAAATTTAGCTTTTCTATCTTTTTAATTAATTCGAAATTTAAAAAAAAATTTATTCATATTTGAGGAATATAAAAAAAATTAGCAAAATCGAAGAGGGCGACTACGATTTTCTGGAAATTTGGTGAAATATAGTGAACTTGATGTTTATTCGAAAGTTTCATAAGTTCAAAAAATTTGAAGAAAAACAAATAAAATAAAAAAATAACTTTTAATATTCCAAATTTTCAACATGTTGAAATCCACAATAACAATATTTACAATATACACTAAAAATACATTAATGCAAATTAATTGACTAAATGAGTGCCGTGTTGAACGACCCGCACATTTTGCACTTGTTCATCAATAGATTCATCTCCACACTGCATTTTCGATTGCAGTCGGAACATAAAATGTTTACAATTCTATCAATAAACGTATCTGGTGTACAAATATTATCATAATAATTCCACACTTCTTTCATATCAAGGACGGATTTATTGCAAATTGGGCAATTGTATCGACCAGCAGAGAGCATTTTTTTCTCACAATTACTAAAATAAAAAATTTTCAAATCATCCATATAAAAATCATTCCAAAAAAATTATTAAAAAAAATACCGATGTAATGCATGACCACAAGGATTTATATAAATGGCCCTTTTTGACGAATTAAACGAGTCAAGACATATGACACACGATTCTAGTGATAAATCTGGTAGACACTAAAAAAATTGATTTACAAATTTTATCTAACATTTATTTATAAAATAACTTTATGGTTTGGAAATTTGTTGACTTGAATGCATTTATTACACAAATTACAATGCTGTGTTTTTTCTCGATCTCCCAAACAGCACGCTCTACATTTCGGACAATGAAATCTTAATTTCCCAGAATTGTCAATGATTTTACACCGTTTACAAAAATATCTTCCAAATTTTTTACTGCATTTGATGCACTTGTTGGAAAAAGGCTGAGAACTTTTGCAAAATTCGCAAATGACAACATGTGAAGTATGTCGATCCATGAAATGGTTTGAATTTTCATCATGGCATAATAGACACCAAAAAACAGAATCGCAGCATCCGGCCTAAAATAAAAATTTTATAAATCTTTTTAAATTTACCTTTATTTTGCAATCCCTCTTGAAATGTTTACAACCCCTTTTGCTGGGGGGCATTATCAAGTTTATATTTGAAAAAGGAAAAATTATCTTTAAATTTTAACAACTATATTTACTGTTGCTCAAAATAAATTTCCTTAGAAATGAATGTTGGATATATCCAATTGATACTTGTTTGTTGTTGTCAGAATTATAATTAATATGGTTCTATGATATAATCTATCGGTTCCGTTACTGTAATACACCAAGTCAACAAAGGAACGATGGTAGAATATTGTGCAATTGATGCTTCGATCAATAAAAGTGTTTTGATGTCGCCAAAAGGTGGATTTTTGAAAACTTAGCACATAGGAAAGTTTCAATTTAAAAGTGTTGTTTTGTTGTTGCAACTTACAATTAATACTTTGTCAAGTGTTGTTTCAAATTTAGATAAAAACAATTTCTACAACAACGCGTTGTAACTATATTTTTACATAACGATATTTTAAATATTACTATAATGCACCATGGTGATGAAAGAATAAAGTTTTTTTCAAACGAATTTTATTGTTTTTTATATTTTTTAATTTTTTTAATTTCTTAAATATTTGAAATTTTGATATGGTGAAACGCAAACGAAAGAGGAAAATAAACAGGGACAAACTAGCTCAATTTTGCGAAAAAATTGACTTTGATAATGAAAAAAACGCTCAAAATACCGAAAAAAGTCAAAGATTGCACATATTATTTGATGACGATACTGGAGAAGGTAAAGATGTACAAATGGCTCCTTCACATGTCAATTTAACGACATCAAGTTGCGATTTTAATTATAAAAGCAACAAGGGTTTGGTTGGTGTTACAGCCGATATTGAAAAATACTGGCATCAACGGTATCGGTATTTTTCCAAGTTTGATCAAGGTATAGAAATGGATAAAGGTATTGATAAATTTATTTTTATTTTTATTTTTATTTATTAAAAATTTTTTCAGAAGCCTGGTTCTCGGTTACTCCTGAAGCAATTGCTATGCACGTCGCTTCTCGAATGCCGAAAAATACGGCAGTATGTTTGAATGCATTTTGTGGTGTGGGGTCGTTGTCTATTCATCTGACGAAATTTTGCAACATTGGTAAGTTTTATAGAAGCGTTAATTTTTTTAAAATGTTTTAAAAATTGTTTTAAATTTTTTTTAGTTTATTGCATTGATATTGACCCGGATAAAATAGCCATGGCTAAAATTAATGCGCAGATATACAATGTTGCCAACAAGATTGAGTTTATAGTGGGAGATTTTTTCGAAAATTGTGCTATTTTTGAAAAATTCGCACAGGTTGTTTATTTGGATCCTCCATGGGGAGGTCCTTCATATAATTTGAAAGAATTTATAAACCCGCAAGATATTAATTTGTAATTATGAATTTAGTCATTTTGTCGTTTTTTAATCTCTTATTTGTTACATAATCATTTATTAAATAAATAAATTACTTTGAATTATATTTTTTTAGTATTTATAAAATAAAATTTTAATTATTTTCTACTTGATTTTTAAAAACTAATTTTAGACACCCAATTTTACTAAAAGGACAAACAATTGGAGACAATTTATGCATTACTCTCCCAAAAAATATTAACATTGTGACATTGAAAAATATATTATCCCCTGGATCACAAATGCAGCTGGAACAAAATTTCCTAAACAGAAAACTCAAAATAATTACTGGTTATATAGGATTGGGTTTCGAAGAAACATTTGTAAATAGTCTGGATTATAAAGACGTTTCCGGAGAGTCATTAGAGACTGAAGAATTATGCTGATTATTTTGTTGATATCAGATTCTGTACTCCACTTTTCTACTATCGATTATATTTATAAATCTAATTTATACCTGTAGCAGATTTATGAAAAATTTACATTGAAACAGATTAATTAATTATTTCTCCTCCTAAAGCAACCTTTTACCTACAGTTGTTATTACAACAAAACACTTATTTTTAAAGATTTGTCAATAAAATATATACATTTGTGAATTTTCATGAAAGTTGTGTAAAAAGTATAGTTCCTAGAACCTTTCATAGTAAATATTTATTTAACACTGAAATGTATAAAAATTTGAAGGAGAGGATTGAAAGTGAACTAGTTTCAGTAGTAAACGAACAAAATGTTCATGCTCAGCAGTCAAAAGAACAATTTTTCAAATTGTTGAACAAGTATATTTTTGATGGGAAAGTGGTTATAGATTGGGATAAAATTGACCCCTGTACTAAAGATGTGGTAATAAAAATAGTTTTACAAAATTATAATTATTTAAAAAAACATTTGAATATTTTAAATAAAACTGTTGGATAATTAATTTGTAGAAATTTTTACTTGTAAAAAAAATTATTTTTGAAAATTTATATATTTTAACAAATTGTTAATATATTATTACGTAATTCTTTAAATAAATACGTAAAAGATTTTGTATTTACACAAGTATTTATTTTAACGAATTTTTTTACATTTCTTTCTATTAGTTTTTAAATTTTTATAAAAAATTTGTCGTGTTATTTATAACGTTATAAATATTGTTTACATCAGACTGTGGATTATACTCAAGTGGAGAAAAACAGTGAATTGTCTCAAGATGAAATTTGCCAAAATTTGGGAAAATTGGTCGTAATGAAGTTGAATGGCGGGCTGGGGACTTCTATGGGATGTACCGGACCAAAAAGTCTCATTTCTGTCCGAGATGATTTGAATTTTTTGGATATTATAGTTGAACAGTTGGAGGTATTTTTTTAATTAATAAAAAATATTAAACTTAATATTAAATTTTATTATAAATTTTATGTCAAAAACTTAAAAAATGTTTTATTATAAAATCTTCATTTATTCATAACTATGGTAAAACTATATAAAACTTTAAAAAAACCATTGACAATAAACTTTTTTGAACTGATTTTTAATGTAAATGTGTTAATATAATTTAATTTTAAGCACTAATTATCATTTCACCAACGAAAAGATAAAATCTTGACAAATATTCACATGTTATGTGTACATTTAAAATTTAAAATTTTTAGCAGTGTTCCCTCCGACCTTTCTATTTTGAATTTATACATACAAATTTAAATTGCTGATAAAAGTCATAAAATTGATAAACATAAAAGAAAAAAATTAAAAAAAATATCATATAGACATTACAAAATTTTAACACCATATTTTGTAATTTAAAAACATCGTGAACGATATTATAATCAAAATTTAACTTTTCTAAGTTTTTAATTAATTCGAAATTTAAAACAAAATTTTGCATACTTGCTCAATCTATGCTCATCTATGAGTGTATTTGAACAGTATAAAAAAAAATGAGCAAAATCTAAGTGGTCGACTGTACAATTTTTTGGAAATTTGGCGAAATATAGTCAACTTGGTGTATTAACAAATTTTGTTAGCAATTGAATAAAAAATACTCTGTATCTGTACCTTTGGTTTTGATGAATTCTTTCAACACTCATAAAGCCATTGTGGAAATGTTACCAAAGTACGATTCATCTCTGGTGTCAATTTTTTGCTTTGAACAATCCAAGTGATTATAAATTTTTTATTAAAAAATAAAAAATAATCATAATTTATAATTAATTTTAAAATGAATGTTTAGATGTCCTCGAATTAACGCCAAAAGTTTATTGCCAATATTCGATCAAACAAAAAAAAAAGATACCGCGTAATTTATATTTTTACTAGGAAAATTATATATTTATATTTATAATTTAAATTAAATTATATTTTTCAGATGGTACCCTCCTGGACATGGTGACTTTTACTTTTCATTTTATAAATCTGGATTATTGGAAAAGCTTATCAATAAAGGAAAAGAGATTATATTTTGTGCAAATTGCGACAATCTTGGAGCAACAGTAGACATGAGTAATTTAAAATTACTAAAATTATAATTTTATTTTTTAGATATTTTAAATTTTTTCTCTACGGCACCTCAAAAGATTGATTTTTTGATGGAAGTAACTCCAAAAACGAGAGCAGATATTAAAGTTGGAATTTTTACTTTTTTAGAAATGTATTTTTTTAAAATAATATTCAGGGTGGAACTCTAGTAAGATACGAAAATCGAGTACGTCTTTTGGAGATTGCGCAAGTTCCTAAAGGATATGTAAAATATTATACAAAAATTTCATTATATATGTTGTATAGAATGTGTATAATATGAAAATGTATACATTATACATCATATTTAATGGGCTTCGTGCCTATCGCATGGAGCCATGTATTTAAAATTAAATTTTCCATTCTAAAATTCTCGTGAGTGAGTGGGCGAAAGTAAGAATTAAAAAATAGTTTAAAAACACTCTAATTCACATGGTTAACCAGATTAAGAGGGTCAAATTTTTTTTATAATCTTTTTTTGCTTAATATTTTTGAACATATTTATCAGTGGCAAATGTAGGGGGGAGCGGAGGAGCGAATGCTCTCCCTAGAGTTACTTTACATGCTAAATTTTAATTGAGCCTTAAAAAATGTAGCTCTTATATGATACTAACGTAGGTTACATATATTTTTGACGTTTTTCGCTCCTCCTGTTGTTAAATCCTGTATCCGTAACACAAATATTTATATTCATAGCAACTTTCAATTTATAGCATTCATAATTATATTTATTATAATAACAAATAATTTATAAGTTAATATAATATTATATAATTTATAATTTATAAATATTATATTTTTTATTCACTATAAAGAATAACCAAACAAATAATTATAATTTATATTTATATTGTCGTGATGCATCATGATGGGGAAAATGTATTAATTATTCTTGCGCGTCTTGTCTATCGCCTGGAGCCATGCATTTAAAAATAAATTTTCCATCCTAAAATTCTCGTGAGTGAGTGGGCGAAAATAAGAATTAAAAAATTCTGTGACACAAATTATGATAACTTATATTATGTCTTATTATATACTTTCTACAATTATAGTATGAAATGTATACATTCTATAAAATATACGCCTCTAACACACAGTCGATTCCAATAAATACCGATGAAACAATGATCGAATCCAGCATAAATCTACCAGATATTTCAGACTTTGAAAGCCCTATATGTCATGTTTGTGCATATGATGATATTGTAGAAATTTAAAATGGTACATGGCAATTGTGCTGATAATTTAAAATGTAAGAATTGTGAGTATATGTTAAATCAGGAGGAAGCTAGAGAAATGGTGAAACACGGGCAAAAAAAGGCGGCTGATAATATGATAAAACAATAGTGTCGGTTAGAACGGCAGCGAAGCAAGCCAGTCTCGGACATGGTCAAGGATTTGTACACTTTTGATCATTTTAATTTAATTAATACTTAGGTAATCATGGAAACAACACATACGACCCATCATTAAAACCGCCTCCGCGATTACTATACTCAAACTATTTTTTAAATTTCAAAAAAAAATTTATTTTTTTTATATTTTAAAAATATTGCCCAAAAATTCACGAACCTGCACGCCTTTATAATCATTAAAAATAAAATTTTAAAATGTGCTTCTACTAAATATAGCACTGTCATAGTAGCTAGATATTTTTTAGAAATTTACCGGTCAATATTACAAAGATAGATTTTTTTCGTGATGGTCAATATTATCATGATACTATATATGAGATCTTACTTCGTTTTTTCTAATTTTTTTAGGTTAATTGTTGTAACAGGGTAGTACGGTCTATATGGTTACATAATATAGGGTATATCAAGTACAGTTTACATGTAAACAAACATTGAAGTTCTTATTTTTTGTGGTCATTTTTTATACCCCTAACTGTTGTCAAATTTTAAATTTTTTTTTCTGTGCTGATTTATTAATCACTGGTCAAACAAATAATCGTGTATGGAGTATAAATTCTTAAAAAACACAATATCGACTCGGTCTAATACACATTCTATGCAACATAATATGCTTTAAAAATTACATTGTGCGCTGCCAATATCATCATTTGGTTTATCAAAAAAATCTTTAAATCTTTCACAGCCCTTTTTTATCATGTCTGATAAATTTTGTGTAATAACTTGAGATTTTTCATCCACGATTATATTAACTATTTTTTCACAATTATGCTCTTCAGTGACCCATTCCATCGCCAGTCCGTTTGCTCTAAATCGTAATAATTACATTGTCCTGAATCATTTCGAAATTATCAAAGAAAATGTCATTTTATAATATATTTTATCACTTCTCCGTGGAAAACGAGCATGATGGTTTAGGTATAGAATCTGAATTTGATGTAATGTGCTTCATCATATTTTTTGCATAATTAGTATATGTGTTATCTAATATTTTTCTGTCATACGTATGATATTGTGATTTCTCATCGTAGTTTAAATCTAATTAATTTCTTGATTAAAATCATATTAGTAATTAATAACCATTGAAAACTTTCATTTTTAAAAATTTCTTTTTATCTTCATCTATCGATTGATCGAAATTTGATACCCAAAGAGAACTGTTTTTGTTTATTTCCCTCCCTTTTTTATGAGTTCTAGTCCAACTTATGACTTTTGCATTATTAATATTTTTTCTCATATTTTCTTTGTTTTCAAGCATATGAGGATCAGTAATTATTCCAATAATGCCTTATAATTATAATATATATTGTGGATTTTTTAATTTTAAAAATTTTAAAACAAAATTACACTTTACGGGTCCAACACGTTTTTTATTTCTAAAAAAACTAGTATCCATACTTTCATCCACACATGTTTCTATCATTTGTGATATATTTTGATCCACAACGCTCGAATTGTGATCGACATTTATACCAACTCTTCTTTCATACTGCTTATTACTGAAACATAAATTATACCATCTCAGTACTAGTCCATTTGCTCTATACATTAATATTATAAAAAATAGAATTGATAAAAATTATAATATCAAAGTTCCATCTCAAAAGATGCATTTTTTTAATTATAATAATAGGTTTCACTTAATTTTTACTCATTATATTTATTAATTTTCATTTTTTTCAAAACGCATTATTTTAGAATGATTTTGACGGTTAATGATATTAATTAAATACGTTTCAGTGGAAAAGGTACAATCAGGCTTAACTGTCATTTTTCCGCCAAGCCTATAATTTAACAAGGCGTGTGCATAATTAGTATATTTATTGTCCGTCATTATTTCAAAACTTAATTATAATGTATTTTAAAAAAATGAACTAATAATCTAATTAAGCTGAATTAGTGTAGTAATAAAATTAACATTAATAACTTGAAATAGATTTTTCTGATATTAAGTTAATATTTTTAACACTTAAATTTAAATCTTAAATGCATGGAAATTTTGAAAATCTAATAAGAGTGTTGAAAATAGTGACATTTTTACACGAACTTTGCATTGTCCTGACATTAATTACATTATATTCAAAAAGTGACGCTGATTCTTATGATGGTCTTGGTTTTTCTCAGACACATCCAGTTTTTGTGTTACCTGCATTTTAGAAAAATCTCCTTCAGTCGACTTTCAAGCAGTTATTTATAATAATCGTACAGTGTGAAGATTGGCGTTCGAATGTGATATAAATTTATTAGTCTTAACTTATTCTGATGAAATTAAAAACATTTAAAAAATAATAACCATCTCAGTACTAGTCCATTAGCTCTAGATATCAAGATTGTAAGATTTAAATGTTTTTGTATGATTATTTTTTTAATTAATAATATTCATTAATGATATACATTTCATTTGAAAAACTACAACCAGACTGAGTTGTTATTTTCACGCCTAGCCTATAATTTAACAAGTCGTATGCATAATTAGTATATTCAAAACGTATATTTCAAAACGTTCAATTAATTTTATAAATTATATTTTATTAAATAAAACTTAGAATTAAATTAAATATTAAATTAATTAATCTATTATAAATTATTAATTTTTAATTTTTTTTTAAAAAGTTAGCATTTTGAAACATTTTTTATTTCAACTAACAATATACATTATCCAATAAATAATGTTAAATGTCAAAAATGCCAAAGGAAATAGCTTTCTAGATATTTTATCAATCCGTACAGCTCGACTTTGAAAGTTTATTGGATCTGTATTTTGCTCGTATATTCCAAATCTCATATCTTTTAAAATATTGATTAGTTTTTTACTAAAAGGAACTATAAACTCTGAAATGCTACTTTTTCCCTTCATCGTGTAACATGAAGCGCTTTGATTGATTGAATACTAAATTTATATTATTTTATTATTATATTATTTTATTTTATTACTCTATATTGAACAGAGCCCATTTTACATCTGGTTGATTTTTTTTTCGAAAAATCAAAGCCCTTTTTTTTGGAATCTCGTTTTACACGTTCATAGTTGAAATATCTGTCTCTCCTATCCCTCAAATCCTTTCTTGTACAGACATTAACTACAGCAAATTCAATAAGAGATGCAAATACAAACAATAAACAAGTACTCATCCAGACATCGATGGCTTTAATGTATGAAACTTTCGGTAGTTGTGATCTGGCTCCTGTACTCTGAGTTGTCATTGTGAGTATAGTTAATAAGCCTATAGTGACTCTTGCAGGGACTGCTTCTACGCTTATCCAGAATGCTACCCATGATAATATTACCACAAGCATACTAGGGATGTATATTTGAATAATGTAGAATCCAATGTCTCTTTTTAGTTTAAATAGTATTTTTAAACAGGTGTAATTTCCAGAAGTGTATGATTGCATACAATTGTGCTTTGTGACTTCTATGAGCTTAAACTGAGCCAATTGCATGGATGGATCAAATTGAACGGCGTTTGTGAGCCATTGATAGCGGATTTGTTCAGCAGTGTAACCGACTAATTTTATGAATTTTAAATCTTTATTTTTTATTCAAACATTTTCAATTTTAGTCACATTTGATCATTTATTTCGTGATATTTTGATAATTATTTAAAAATTTTCAATTTCAAACACATTTGATCATTTTTTAGTGAAATTTTGTTTAAATTACAACTTTCAAACACAATAGGACAAGATTGTGAGTCTAGTGGGTATTTATGCAAATTCATAGGACAAGAAAGAGTAGCTGTAATCCTATAAAACATTTTTTTACAAAAATGATAATGACAACCATGTTGCAACGGTTAAAAATTATATAAATATAATTCTATCTAATCACGTACTTTGAAACGTACCAAACTACTCCATTTGAATACAAAACAATCAATTTATTGGGAGTCGTAATGTCGTGAAAATTTGCCCTTTTTTCGTTTCTGAAAAAAATATCTGGCAACCAAAGCTTATCCAAATGATGATCTGGTATTTTAATTTTACTGGCATTGTTGACAATCTTTGGGTCAAACTTTAATCGACTATCAATCCATTTCTGTCTCAAATACATGTTTATACTATATTGCTAAAAAATTAATTAAAATTAAAACATAAAATAACAAAATAAATAATATAATAACCATATTTTGCTCACTAATGTGGTAAATATAATTAACATACACACCAATGGATATCAGCACTGGTCCGTCAGTTTCAGGAGGCGTTCTTTCATATTCCTTAAACATATTCTCCATTATTAAACTATATGAATAAAAATACTTATAATTTTATAATTAATACTTTAATTTCAACTCGCTGTTAAAGGGACACGACAAAATAGAAATGATTAAGAAAATAAAAAAATTCATGTTATTTTTTATCGTTATATAAATTTTATTATACAAAGTATTGAAATATAATATAATCTAGTAATATTTTATAATATTACTATTGGTGAGAAATTTTTATAACATTAACAAAAACCTATAATTTAGAGTTCATCAAATTGAAATCACGACAAAAATGTCCTTATTATTGACTAGTTTTCAACATTTGTATATTGTGTAAATGTAGTAATTTTTATAATTAAAAACATGTATGCTTCAAGTCAATTTTTAATGTGAACGTCAAATATAATTATAAATTACAATTTTATCATAAAAATGTGAAAATAAGTTACTTAAACTGTTAGTAATAATTTTTCATTAATTTTACAGTTTTACGTTTTGTTTCGTTAGACACGTATATATTCAATTAACCCAAAAAATTGATAAAATCAGCAACATTATATATTTATATATCTATCTATCATTAACTACTGTAAATTAAACTTGCTGATAAATTTCACGATATAATTTCGTCTATCAAGATATTTTTAAAAATATTTATTTGTAGACAATATAAAAGATGGATTTGAACGGTGGAATAGAGTTTAAAAGCTCAAATAAACCAATGTCATTTAGACAATATTCGCGTCATACTTTTATGAAAATTAACGTAATAAACGCCATCAAAAAACGTGTAAAATTCTACCAACAGGAAGAGGATAATTATCGTCGAGAGACGATTAATTATGTCGATAAATTGGAAAAAGAGTCGAGTATTGATGATGAATTGGTAGGATACAGTAAATTTGCCGAAAATGACCGATTTCAACATCCATTTGGATATACTCCTTCTTTAAAGTATAGAATAGATACGTGTCAGCAAAATTTCAAGTATCGTGTTTTGTATGATACGCATGATGAAATTTACATGTGGCTGGGTCTAGTTTTGTCATTTTTGTCTCTTTCTGCAGCGATTATTATCTCAGCAGGTTAATTTTTTTTCATTTTTAAAATATACATTTTTTAAAATAATTTAAAATTTTTTCTTAGAAACTTTTAGAACTTTATAATTTTGGTAGAATTATAAGAAATTTAAAGTTTTTATGTTCATGAATAAATTTATCTGAAATTTTGTAAACTTTTTTTATTATTTTTTGAAATTTATATAATTCCTTTATTTTAGAAATTCACAAAAGTCAGAATTAGCAAGTATAGATACAATAGTACCATAAATTAAATACTTTAATTATAATTATTTTAATTAATTTTTAAAAATATTACTCATTTTTTACGACATTTGTAAATAGCAATTGACACCAATATTGAGATGAATAAAATGAGAAACAAAACTGTGAAAACGACAGATATCGTGATGTATCTTTGTAAATATTGAGATTCATTTTTATTATTATTATTTTCCTCGAATTTAGACGAACTTGAATAATTTTGATTACAAACGTTAAATTTTTGAAGATTGTTGACATTTCCTATACTAGATATGTAAAAAATGCATTGATCAATGGATATGGACATGTCATGAGGTTGGTTTAATTTCTAGTAAAAAAATTATTTAAATAAAATTATTAACAAAGTATAAATTATAATAAAATATACCAAATCCCACGAAAAAGTTTGTTTTGTATTTAAATCCATACTATATCCATAAAAACCCGATTCAAGCTCTTTTTTATTAATAAAATATAATCCCTGGTTAGATTGAATTTTCGTGTACTTAGCTGTAAATAAAGCTTGCCCATATTGAGCGAGATTTAGTAATTTTATTACTGTTCCATCATAGATATTAAAGCAGATAATTTGTGACGTAGTACGTAGAGTACAGCAGACTATGTCAGTTGTTTGATAAAACAATAAACTGTGGACTATAGGACGTGTTACTAAGAAAAAAATATTAAAGTAATTATTAGTAATTAATAAAGTTAGTTAGAATTACCATTTTTCAACAAAATCAGAGGTATTTTAAACTGTTTGATGAAACCTCCCATGTCGTCAAACATTAGTATGCGAGTATTACAGTATCTAAAATTAAAACGTCAAAAAATAATATTTTACTTTCATTTTTTCTCACCCGTCTGCAATAAATACTATTGAACCGTCTATTGACGTTAATACGCTTGACGGCTGACATAGATAAGATCTATGGTTCATATCAATCATGAAAAATTTATCTATAAAAATTATTGGCTTCGCTGATATGTTATTGAAAATGAATATCTAAAATGCACACAAGTTTTTTTTATTTTTTTATTTTTTATTTTTTTAATTAATTTTACTGTGTTTTGAAAAACATCCGTGGCCCATATTCTACCTAAAGTATCGACGTGTATTCCGTGTGGCATTGAAAATCTAAAAAAATATATATATATATTTTTTTTAATTTAAATAATATTATTATACACTCCACTAGCTGTTGAATCGAGATATTTCCCCATCTTATCAAACTTGTAAATACATTTTGATTGTATCAGGTCACCTTCTTCTTTTAACAGATTAAAAGTATGATTTTTTTCATAATCTTTGTTCCATTTTACTGCACCGCGGGATATAATATAGACATTCTCGTCGTGATAAAGAGAAACACCTGATATTTGTGTCCTTTTCAGGTGGTTGTATGAACCAAGGTCAATATGAGTTTCTATTGCTAATTAAAGTAGAACGATTTAAAATACATTTGATGATTAATTTCGTGAAATTTATACTTTTTATTCAAACTTTTTCAATTTTAAACACATTTGATAATTTATTTCGTGAAATTTATACTTTTTATCAAACATTTTCAATTTTGACTGCATATCATTAATTTTTTTCCGATAAAAAGTAAAAAATATTTTATACGATCCATAAATCGATTTTTGTCAAACAAATAATTTGCATTCGGAGGCAATTGTCTATCTGCATCATTGTATATCAATCCTACAACAGATGAATTATTAGAACTAACTTCCCCGTCCAAATAGTACATAAAATATCCATTGCACATTTCATCATTTTCATTGAAACTAGAAAAAAATTAAATTTTAAAATTTTAAATAAAAAACACAATTAAAATATTACCCCACGTTAACTCGCCTCTTTTTGATGCCAAACGTGTTGTATGCGCATTGGAGATATATACTATCTCCATTTTTAGCGTATATTTCATTTTCTACGTCATAATAACCCTACAATCATATTTTACAAAAAATAAATATTTAAAAACGAATTCAATTTAAATTTTTTTGATAAAAAACCTTGCTGTGAGCTGGGTTTGCTTTTCCGATAGTATTCCAAGTACCATTGAATAACAATAAAGAAACGATTTCGGCTATAAATTTGATATTTTAAAATAAAATTAAAAATAATTTACCCAATTTGTGTGCATGAACTCTAAACTTGATAATTTTAATTTTTACACGATTCGAACGGATCAGTATATTCATTTGTGCTTCGACTTTTGTATCTGATATTAAAAATGTATCTGATTTTAAATTATTTTTAAAATATAATTTTACAAGTATTTTTGTGTAAAACAAAGTCATTGTTGAGAAGAGCCAAAGAATGGAGGATTAATTTGGGTCTGAAATGAAAAATTAAAAAAAAAGTTAATTATTTTTATATTTTTATATTTTTTCTTCTCCACAACCTTTTTTTTGAAAATGTCATAATTATCCCAGAATTGTCAATGTCTATTTTGGATTTAAAAAAAAATTTAAAACCAATTTTATTTTCTTACCTCCCTTATTTTTTGAAATCATGTGAACTTGCATGACTAAAAATCCACCTGAAAAATTTCTAACGTCAAAACCGCTTCCTAAAAGTATTTAAAAACTTTTTTTAAAGACTTTTTATACAATCAAATTGAATCAACCAATTTAAATTAAAATTATACCTTTTGGAAAAGATGATTTTTGATTTGGAGACCAAGACCATAATATATCAATTGGACCAGCGCATACTTGATTTCCACGCCTGTTTAAAATATTAATTATAAATTATAATAATGATTTTTTTACCATAATCGTTTTTCAATGTCCCAAGGAAATTTACACACGTATAGTAAAATGTGGTGTACATGACTGAGGTATGAATATCCATTTATTGCAACTAAATTAAAAAAATTTAAATAAAATTATAATATGATAAAATTTAAAATTAACATTTATAAATAAAATTATAAATTGTTATTCATAAATGAAAATAAATTGCCTATGTATCGTTGATCAGGAGTAAGTGTTAAATATTGAGCAATGTACGTTTCCGTCTATTTTTAATTAGTAAAATGTAAACTTTTAAAATTTGTAAATTTGAAAAATTTTACACTACTGACGATAATATATTTTAAAATCGACGAAAAAGGCGCATTTCTACAGGGAGAAAATGCAATCACTAAGGATTTATTTTCATTTTATACTTTTAAAAATGTACACATTTATATGTCCGATTTAAACTTTAAACTTCAAATTTATAAAGCCTTTATGAACTTTGTCTCGTCAAGTAAAAGCCAACGATTCAAAAGTAATAAATATTTTTTGTTTTATTATAATATGCATTGGTTTATTTATTTATATTTTTTAAATTAATTTAATTTTACATTTTTCAACTCTTCACAGGGAACAGTAAATCTCACAAAAACAAATTCTGGTGTTTCCATTCTCATATACCCACAATCACTGCTTTCCATCTTTTTGTCCTCACAGCAACTATCAGCTCCCAATTCATGGAATAGATTATATCCGCCATCTTTCTCGGTTATGTCAATAAAATGAGTTTTCAAAAAAACAATTGATATACAAAGAAAAAATGTTGATAATAATCTCACGTTGATGTGAAAAACACTTTGGGTCATTTTAATTTTTAAACTTTAATATTGAGCAGTATATTTTAATGTCAAAAGTTTTGACTCAAAAGTAAGATACATAATATGTGCTGTTTTTAGTTAATGTTGGATTATTTTTTTATAATGCGATTGGGACACATTTACATGGAATAATGTATTGGTTTATCGATTTAGAGGACTAATGTTGCAACTTTTAAAATAGGGAAAGTGAACAAAATTATTAATTTTTTAATAAATTTTGTTTTTTAATAAATTAATTTATGTATAAATATTATATTTGATTCGACCAGTATAAAGTATAACGTTTATTCAACTTTATACGACTTTTAATTATTAGTAGATTTATTTTTTGCCATCAAATAATCTCTAAAACACATGTGATATATTATATTGTCAAATTTATGATAATATTGATCTTCATCACTAATTCCTTCTTTTTTCATGCAACTTATCATGAGATTTAAATAATCCTCTAACTTATCTTGTACTATGTCGTAATCAAAACTGTCAAAATAAAAGACACTCCAATGAGTTTGTTCTGTCGTTGATTTTATTGATAGACTTACGGCATCTCCGTTTTGGCGATTTTTAATGGACAACAGTTTCACAGGCTTTGAAATAACAGAAATTGTGCCTATTTATAAAATATATATAAATTTTATATATAAAAAGAGTTACAACATGATGAATCTATAATTGATTCTATTGAAATCCCTTTTTTTCTTAAAGTTTTCATAATAGTATCGCAACAAGTCTCTATCATGTCTGATATTTTCTGATCCTTAAACGTCACGCTTTTATCAGATATTTTATCAACAATAGTATATGATGTTGCTAAATTTACGTCTAAACCATACTTCCATCGCATTACGAGTCCTTTTGACCTAATCGTTGTCTTATCGTTATAATTTTAAATGAAAAACTTACATGTCGTTTTTAAAGGAACAGCATTTATTAAGATCTTCTCTCGATGAATTTTGCAAATTTGCATTCATGCAATCATATGCATATTTTGCATATTTTGCATAGATTACATTTTTACTTTTTTTCAGCATTATATTTTTCTTAAAAAATGAAAATATCGTGAGCTGGGTGTTACACTAAAACATATGCATGATTGTGATTTTTAAAAAATGAATTTGAAGTTTGACGGT
>JAUZND010070413.1:0-17112 GCA_034780555.1 Coelogynopora nodosa | reverse complement strand
GTGTATCTTTTTTGTCGGTTTTCTTTGTTATATAGTTACCCTTTCTTTTGATTTATATTTTATTATTTCTGATTTATATATTTTCTGTCTATCGGATGAGATGATTTTGCTTGATGATTCCAATCAATTCTATTTTGGGAATTCTTGCTTTTCAATCCGTATATAAAACATATTTCAAAAGTGTAACTCAAATCTAAAGTATGGTTTAACTTTAGTAATCACGTACGTCATAATACAGGTAAAACCATACTATTGATTCTATATTAAAATACTATACTATTACGTAATATTACTTTGGTTAATGGAACACATCATATATTTCCATAATTCTCCCCACAATTTTTTTTAATTGCTTAATATTTTATTTTGATTTAATAATACAAAATTAACTACATTTAATTAAAAATGTATATATTACTGTTAAATTTCAACCAGTAAATTTTAAACATAACATTTGTGAGTCTTGAGATTGATGACTTCATTGTTATTTATATATTTGTTATCCTCTTATCTCTAATTTTTAACGTGAACTATTTGTAATGTTATAACTTATTTAACAAAGTTATTTTAGTTTAATTTTTCAAATCTATGAGATATAAAGATAATATTCCTATAGTTTTGTTTAGTCTAGCTTTTAACTTACTTTTTTTCCGGTTTCGATTTGCCAACCTTGTGGTTTAATATATTCTACGCAGTGTTTTAAACTTAACTATCTAAAATCTAATCAAAACAGATTGTACCAAATGTTGATCGTACTACATATATTGAGAATGTGAATCGTAAACTGCATTTTACATATTATATGTATATATTTAGACTGTATAATGGAGAGGAAACATAACTAACAATATATTCCAACACAAATTCATAGTCCTACAAAATCTAGTCAGTATTGTATTTAGTATTAACATAATCTCGGTTACATATTCTCTTACAACTATAGAATTAAAATTACAATAGAAGCAATACTGTTATAAATGTGAACAGATTTTCACAAGTAACAACTTTATTAATGTTTAAAAATGTATCTGTCATTTGTCTTCCTCAATTACGGAAGGATGCCGTCAATAAGGCAAGTAAAAGTAAGTTTTGAAAACAATAATACAACTTTTTAAAAACAAATAGGCTATTACTAAATCAATATATTACTTCACCTATATATAAACTTACAATAAATATATTTCTATAATTTAATATATTGCTTTAAAATTAGTTAATTGATGTCAACTTAACTCAGTTTATCGTGCCTATTTTATCGTCATATAATTATTTTTGTTATTTATTCATAATTTCTTACATCAATTTTGCGTAAATTATTTCAACGAAAATATATGGTTTAATAATATTATAACGAATATTCATTATATTTATGATATGTATTTCCTTTTTCAAATTATAATGTACATTTATACTATAATTTTTCGAGAAATAAACACGTAAATAAATTGACGAACCAAAATTAATCTTTGAATAAAAAATAACAGGCTATACGCATGATTATGGCAAAAAAAGTCGATAATTTTAATTATTTTTAATTAACAAAATCATGTAATAGCATAAACAACAATAGTAAGATTATGCATACTTTGACAATCAAATAACAACTTTTTTGTGTTATCGAAAAGTCGTTGATGACTTAGAGATGGAAGTGATAGAGAAGTTCCTTTAATTTTATAATATTAACAACATTACCTCGACGACAAAAGGCAATACATTAATAAAGATTGTCTTGCACATTTCAATCTAAACTTCTAGAAAAGTCGTGGGCACTGTCACGATGGTGTGTCGATAAGGAAATGACCATGCTCTTAGTCTAACCGTAAAAGAAGCACATTCAAACAAATAGAAAATCCTACATTATCAAATTGCTTTGACTTTGTTAATGAGATGTCAAAACCTATCAAATACTTAGCCAAACAGAACACCTTTTTTCACAAATTGAATTAATTTAGACAATGTGCCCAACTCAGTGGATAGTAAAATTAACAAGCTTCAAATATATAAATTTTAATTCTAAAATACTTCTAAATGGCCGAGTGGTTAAGACGCTGGTTTGCGGATGCCGAGGATGTTGTCTCGGAGCAGGTTCGAGCCTACCCTTGGACTCTCTCGTTCCTGGGGCTATCAGCTACGCTAGTCGATAGTTAGCGACCCTTAATAGGTTCGTTTGATATGAAAAACGTGAGTGACCGTGGCTTATTGTAAGAGTCATTGATGAATTGAGCGCGCTTTATAAACTACTCACTGCTCCAGAATCAGGGTCCTTGATCCATCGTTCAGTGTTTATTATAACAGATTTCGACGGTAAATACATAATTTCATTTTTTTAAAGTTGACAATAATTATTCATTATTAAAATGTTATTTAAACTACTATTTTTTAATAATAAATCATATGAGGTGAGTCCTATTGTGATGCTCCCCTCGGATTTCGAAAGATTCTACGATTCATGCTTAAGGATCTGTCTCCATTATATTTCTGTTTAATTCAATTATGCATTTCCTACATCATTGCATATTTGAAATTTGAGGCTATAATAAAAGCTTTTTTTGGTAACTTAATGTTATCATTAATTTCCTTTAACATATATTTCAGATCTAAATGTACAATTAAGTTAATTTATTCGGAATAGATTACCTAACATTTTTAATTCCGGAAAATGTTTGATAATTGCGAAGGCATTGGTTAATTCGTGATTGGTTAATTCTACAACAATACCGCATGATGAGATCGTTAAATATTGGACACAAAATGGAGAAACCGGAATGATAATATACGGTTAATGATAACTTTCTGATTATTTTATCGAGCATTGTTCAGTATTCTTGAGGCATACCAGTATAAAGCATAATAGGAAAGCAAAACATTCTTCTTGCTCAGTTGACGAGAATTACAAAAACACGTGGAAATTCATTTTCATAATGAGTATAGAGTGATTGAGTTAACATCTGTTATCACTGAATATGATATATTATTTCTGTTTTCGTCAACATATTTGTGCACTATATATTCAAATGTCTTAGAGCACGAATAAATAAAGAATGTTTCATATTTATTTATGGCAACATGAAACAAGTCCTTTAATCACAGGGCCGTACACAATGTGAGGTGGGAATGAGGTGTGGAGGTGGGGGTTGTGTAAGCCTCTTTAAAATACAAAACAAATTGTTTGGCCCTTATAGATCATTCCACACTTTGAATCGAGTAACTTCCAGAGTATGAATTTTTTAATTGTATATATACTTTTTTTAGAACTATCATTTTAAAAATGCTCTTATGAAAATTGAATATTCGAAATTTAAATATTTGTTGTTTTACGTTATATTGGACGTTAATTGCAATGTACTAATCATTTTTATCTAAATGTTCACATTACAATTTCAAAATATTGACAGGGTATTATTAAAAATATATTGTGTATAATATTTCATGAACAGAACAGTAGATTATATTCAGTTAGCTGTATTACAGTAAATAAAATATAACAAATATAAAAAAGATGAACAGTATTTATATAGAGAAATTAATAAATAGAAAACGTTCTCATAATCACATTCATCTTTTTTGTCAAATTCAGTTAGACAGAAACTATATATTAAAACGACACTGTATCCATTATTCACACCGCAGTTGGAGACAAGTAAAAATAGTTTGTTCATGCTTGTTTCCCCTTTATAAGTCCCCACCACACCCTTTCTACTATTACTGATATTTCCTACCTGTTGCTTATAGCCCAATAAATAAAGTAGTTCGGTAGAATTAATATTTTAATATGGATTGTGGGGGCTGCACGGTTTAGATATTATATGTATATAAAGATAGACTTTATTGGGATGTAAGCGTGTCCTACCACCTGCTACTGGAAGCATATCATTATTCAATATATACATGCTTTCGGGAGTAGGTGGTAAGACACGCTAACATCCAAATAAGGTCTACCTTTATATTTATAGAATTGACATGTTTTAAAGATTTTTATTTTTGCATAAATATCTATAATTTAAATCTAATATAAAAATTATTGTTATACTATAAGCAAATAATTTGTTATTATATAATTGTCCTTAACATTTGACAAATTAAAGGATTGACGAAATAAAACAAACAGTTCAGTATAGTCATTTTAATAAAGAAAATAGTACTATGTTTAATAACTTCATCAAATGTACCCGTACTACATTAAACCGGGTTTGAAATTTAGAAAAATAAATTCAGTAAATATACTTCTAACAGTAAATATTATGTAAACATTGTAAACTGATTGCTTTGCGATTTGTACAGAATTATCAAAACGTTAAAACTTAGGAAATTATTAATAAATACAACTGTAAATATTGTGTTTTGAGAAGGGCAATAATCTACATACATAAATGAACTTGTACCTATTTTAATTAATCATTATTATCTCTACAAGTAATTAGAATGACATTATAAATAAATTACTTATATAGTCAATTAAAATGAATCATTCAGTCATTTAATTATATTCATTCTGCAATAATTGCGGTTGCTATAATTTATATTGTTGAGATTAGAAATTAAAATACTAAAATTATTATTCATCATTGTACGCTTATACAAATATTTCAACGTTCAGAAAAATATTGAATAAAATATAATACATGATTTTCGGCAATAAATCATCATAAACATCATTTTTTAAACTAAAAGTTTTGCGTTACTAGTTTGCTTATATTGTGTTGAAAGCACACTTATTTTGTATAAATAATTAATATAATGATTATGTATAATTATATAAATAATTTAATATATAATTTCTTATAAATTTGACCTTAAAATTAATTATATTTCCAGTGTTTATTACAACCTAACGCATGTTCATAGCGCTAAAACAGTTTTAAATTTAAAATAAATGCATTAAAATTTATTTACCTTTTTATAGATACTATTATTTATTTTTAATTTCTCTCTATATATAAAGTCATTTTTGAAATAATAATATTATTAAAAAGCTATAATTTTTTTTAATATTAACGTTAAAATATTACTACTCATAGTTCATTACTTTCTAGTGATTTTAAATAATGTATTCATATTCATGAAGAGAATATGCATGTATATAGTAAGCACTAGTATATAAATAATGTAAATATTTGTATATATAAGCCTTATCACCATAATAATAAACACAGACTGGCAGAGTGATTAACATAATAATGTGAAAAAGCTGAGAAGTAAAAATTATTATATATTTTATTTTTATTATTTTGTTTGCGAATAAGACATTCTAATAACTTTAAGTATAACACTCAAGTTATTCACCTTTAATTTATTTTATAATAATCCAAAAATTGACATTAATTTTCACACTCTGTTCATATTACTCTGTTTTAGGTCGGAAACATAAAATTAAATCTTTATATTTCTGCATTTCTATATTTCTGCATTAAACAGTTATTTTAAAAAACTCCTATATTTAAAATGCTTTAAAGCAGCTTTTTATCACGAACTGTAAACATTTATTGTATAAAAATAAATATTTACAAATTAACTTATTCTATATCGAACAGTAATTTAAGAATATCAGAAAACCTGACCATTACAAATTTTCATTAGGGTTGTGCTGAAAGCGGGAATTCTATTAATTTTTGCATCGCGCATGTTCTAAATAATTAAATAATCTACTATAAATTGATGCAATATTGTAAACATTTGTTAATATTACTTATAGAAGAATTTCCAATTAGATTTATCCCAAAAACAAAAACCTTAACAGAATTGATGTGATCATATTATAATAGTTAATTACTTCCGTGTAGTGGCGCCATTTCTATTAAATATGGGAGACAAAAAGCTCATGGTCGTTGTTTGCAATCGTTTTTGATCTCTGTTTTAAGTATATTCATCAACTAAATCGTTCTAATAATTATAGTTAAACTTTCAGTTAAACATTTGTCTCAATAAATCTTAGTAGTTTAATGTTATATAATTATGACAGAAATTTAATTATTTGTATTCATATTTTCTATACTCATTCTAGAATTTATCTATGACTTATGACTTCTTATGACTTAGGATTTCTATAAATTAATGTTTATAGTTTTGTTTTGTTTGCTGTGTTTGAACGACAAAATATAAACCTTTTTGTTGAATTTTTTAATCTCTGCAGATAGATACACTCTTTATATTAAAATAACATTTCTATTCTCTCAAAGGTGGATCTCGGGGTGGGGGTGGGGTTCGGTCGTTTGAACCACCCATTTTAAAGTGTGAGAGAAAATGTGCTCGTTTCAAAAATATGATTAATCGCTTTTTAGGTATTTAGGGTGGTAAAATGATGAGATCCGCCCTTGTGATCCGCCCTTGGTTAGTTAAATTCTCTTACAGACAGATTTCGATATCATTGATCCATGAATCTATTTTTTAGTTGATTCTGTTAATTTTCTTGATTTATGTTAAATCCTTTTACCATTATAAATTTTTAATAACGTATTTATTTATGTAGAAGGATTTATAATTGTTTATCGTTGAATTTATAATTTTAAGCCATTCCTCGTTAAAAATTATTGTTATTAGTGAGTCTTTAAAGTGAATTATTTTTTTCATGTTATTTACTATTATGCACCATTTTATATGTACTGTAATATACATATATATCACTTTATTATTTGTTCTTCTCCATTAGTCCTGCTCAACTAAAAGAACTTTTGTTACGTCCCGGAATCAATCTTCACTTCCTAGCAATGAATCATAATTCTCTTATTCCGGATAATTTCTTGGGAGAGGCCTTCATGCCGCTTGACAAAATCACACCGCTCAATCCATACCAGACACTGGAATGTCGTCCTGCTGAAATTCTCAGTCTATCGCGACCTTCTTATGCACACAGAACGAATTACTTTCAGGTATATCTACCGACGACATTTAAATGAGTGCCCTAAGTTATTGTACAAAGGAGCTTTTAAAAGTGAGCTGCTATGAGTTGTTAAAATATCAAAACTTATACTTAAAAGTAAAAGAGTACAGTGAAGTGCGAGTTGGCCGAATTGTTAACAGTCCTACTCTCAATCCTGTAGGTCACGAGTTAATAATATTTGGTTTAGCATAATAGCATCCATTCGCTTATTAACTGTTAATTATTTAAAGTTTGTTTTTGTGCATTCTTTCAATACTTTTAAAAAGGCTTTTTATTTTGTAATTATAATTTTTTTTTTTAACATTTTCAATAAATTTGATGTTACTTTATTTAAAAACAGTTTTTTTTCATGGAAATATTTCTAGATTTTAAAATATAATACATTGTTACGTTTCTTATAGCTTCCGACATCTTTCTTTGAACATATAATTAACTCTATTCTTATGGTGTATAACATTACCGTATAATCTAGCGTTTCAGAAATATGAATAGTAGTTATATTACGCCATTTATCAAGTGTCTTTCTACAATACATGCGACATTTTGTATAAAACAACAAAAGAAACGACAGAAACATATAGAACAAATAGTGTGTTAATGTAGTAAAAAGAAAATATGGAAGAATTAAAGTATCCAAAATTCAGTAAAATAGAGCAAAACAGTAAGTAGTTAGAAACACAATTTTGATAGTTGCTTTTTCTTAATAATACTGGCCTAGAAAATAAACAAATGGTAAATCACGTGACCAGAACAAAAGAACCCTACCGCAGTCTGATTAAATAGATTTTGACACATTTAACCAATGCTCTTAATGACAGATTAAAATGGATAGATTTAAGATACCAAACGAAGTATCAATTAAAGTACTCCGTCATGAAGAGTACCGCGGTAAAACCACTGATGAATGGTTACAATCAATCCTCATTATTTCTGTACCAAAAGTGGGCAGTTTCACAGATCCAAACCACTACTAATATACAAAATACTACCAATACTAATATAGTGCTCATATCTATGGTGTAGCAAAAATCTCCAACCGTAAAATTCTTAACCGTATATCAGGTCAAAACTCGAGAGCTACTTGCAACAATATCCAAATGTATTCTGTATTGGAAGGGGCACAACTTCAGGCGTGAATAGAAATAATCTTACATTTCAAATCCTAAACATATATTTTATAGGTCCGTATAATGAACCAATAGTGTATATTGCAACTTTTTATAGCCTTCATTTCGAACCAACATAACACAACTTCTAATTGGTGTTCATACTTACCATACTGCTCTATTCCGACAGATTCTAGAGACGCGGTCCACCTGGGAACCGGTTGCCAAGGCCTTCGTCAACTTTCGCAACACTGTCGCCCGTCAGGGCCGCTCCCTCAAACAGCCGGTCAGTGCCGGTGTCTGCGGCTCCCTTCCTGAACTCTACGAGGACCAGATCGACGCTGCCGGTGCCGGTGGTGCCAGTAGTTCCTCCTGGTCACCGTCCCACAGGCCCTCGGAGACCCGACCGGTTCCCGGGTCACGACGACTGCTTAATGAGATCACTTATCTGGGTCAGTCCGTGGTAGGGCGCGTCTGTTGCCTTCTGCACAGGAAATGATGTTTGCTACTTCCGATTACTCGAAAATACTCGTTGACCCCAGAGTTGTCCCATTTCAATGACGCACGGATCATATCAATTGTTTTCATTAAGTTTTCGATGCACAAGGCATGCAGTTTTTTATGTATCAGATCTTTTAATTGTGTTATTATCATAAAGTTTTAAAGTCAAATCTATGTAATCACCTATATAATTAGACAAATAACTGGTTAAGAAAACTCAAAGAAAAATATTTATCTTGATAGTGGTTTAACAAATATATATATATATATATATATATATATATATATAAAACATATCATATTGTAATAAAAAATGTCATTAATCATATTCTTGCTTAGTAGATCTGTTTATAATATTTTTCATTATTTTTACAATTGAATTTGTAAATATTACGCTTGAATTCGATATTAGTATAGTGTTGTATATTGTATAAATAATATTTACTCAAAATTAATTTCCAATTTAGACGTATATATATTATTGAGTTTTCGATGTAATGTGTAGTAATGTTAGCTTTCTGACCATTTAATATATATTATGACGATTTCATGTGTGAGTTTGATTACTTATTAACAAAACGATCACTATAATAATGCATTTAATAACTTGATGTTAATTGTTCAAAGTGTATATACAATATATTATAATAATATCTAATTGACGTATTGACATTTAATTATTATATATCTCACTATCGCTTTGTATAATATTGTACATAAAAATATTATTGTAAGCATTTATATGGGATTTTGTATGGCTACATTTGTATGTGTGCCACAAAACAATAATAATAAATACGTAATAATTTTCAAGTTTTTCCTATATTGTATATACCATCAAGATAATCTTTGTACGACTGATATATACACATTTTCTTCCTTTGAAATTTGTCATTTCAATAATTAGACAGATATTCTGCTATCGTAATAAAATAACTCGAATGGAATTATGGAATTTTTCAGGTGATTATATTGATAAAACTTTTTTTAAATTATGTATAGTGTTAATTCTATTAAATAATTAGTTCTGGTTTAATTTCAAAGATTTTAAGGAGTCTACAAAATTTCATTTGTATTGAACCTAACAATTATACATATAACTTGCAAAGTGTTTACAATTCTTCGGGTTGGCAAAATAATCCTTCTTAATCCTTTAAAAATTGATAATAGTTAAAATCTTCGATACATATATATTAAATGTTCGACTATTTCAAAAAGAATTGCAATTTAAATTCACCTACTTTGATCAGATTACAGTGTTTAGGTCGGAATTATAAATTTAAATCCTCACATTAATAAATTAAACTGTTTTTTATTAAAGCCCCCAAATAAATTTTAAAAAGTTTTAAAACAGATTTTTATCACAAACTGTAAAAATATATTATATGTACATGGTATGGTTTACAAATGCATTACATTACTAAATATTACAACACAGTTATTAGAAAACTTTACTAGTATATTTTTTATTATACCTGTGAAATATAAAAGCATGAATTCTTTTGATTGTTTTGATTCTTTTGATTGTGTAACTATTTAAATAATATTATAAATGAGATTATAGTTTCTAAATAGAATAATCATACTGGGTGGTCAAAAATATGGTAAAATTGGTTAATATTTGTTGCAAAGGTATTTCCAATTAAATGTTCCAATTTTAATTGAGAATAATAACTAAACAATATTGGATCATTGATTAAATTATGATATTTTATTACTTCAGTGATGATTTTTATATTTAATAATGACTGGTGAGATCCTCAAAAACTCTGTTTGCATTATTTGTCAATTAATATCTTACTATAAAATATTTAAGTTTCCTTCCAACATTTGTTATTGATCAGATAAATATAAAATCATAAATTTATTACTGCAATTTTTTAATATGTACGAGTATGCATATCTTTTGAACTCATTATAAATTAGAACTCAATAAATATTTAGTTTATAAATTTATTTATGTTGTTTAAAAGACAAAATATATTCGGATTTATTGATTTCATATTTTTGTTGCTATTTACGTTCTTACGTTGTATTGATCAAAAACATAATTCTTTTGAGACAATATTGAAATTTAATTATTCGTCAAACAAGTTATTTTCCTTATACTGACATAGTCTGTTAATTTATATTAAATAATTTTGATAAAAACAAAAAGTTATATGATTTTGAATAACTGTTTATTTTTGAAATATCCTAAATAAGTAAAACTTTCATAATATTTTAATTATCCAGCATGTTACTGTCGAAAATTGTTAATTTATTGAGGCAAAATTATACAATGTTTAGGATTATTGTATTGTTTAATATAATTTAACAATTCCAACATCATTCTTTGAGTATGCAACTGACTCCTTTCTAGTGGTATATCACATTACAGTATAATATAGAGTTTTGGAAATATGAAGAACAGTTATATTGTGTAATTAATGTATTAAGTAGTCCTTATGTCTTTCCATTATAGGCCTACATGCTACATTTTATATAAAACATAGCCTTGTCTGAAGAAGTGACCCAAAGTTAAAAGTTAATAGAAAGTAAAATGATTGCAAAATATTTTTACGATATAAAACACATATTCTGAAAGTCAGCATATACATTTTTTAAAACTATAAGAAAAAGCAATAAAACATAATAATATAGATGTGTTTAATGTGGTAAAAATACTATAGGCTATATCAAATAAATAAATAGTGCAAAATTTAGCAAAACTTTCAATAAAATAGACCAAAACAATATTTACATTAAAACACTATTTTAGAAAATGACTTCCATTTAATGTTGCTAACCTATAAAATATACAAATTGTAAATCATACCAGTGGAATATTCTAAACCGAAACTAAAGGATCCTTACTAGCGTCTCTATGTATATATTTAGCCTATGGCAACCAATGCGCTTCAACAGATGAAAATAGGCCAACAACTATGTTTCAGCACAAGCAGCACAAGCAGCACTAGCAGCACAAACCCTCAGACATCCAAGACTGCGGTTACCAGCTGAAACGGTGGTACTCCATGCTCTACTTTGCCGTTCACATTTGTCACATTTATCACACACTGTCACCATTCACATTCGGCGACAACTAATATCAGCCCATGTCTATTCATTTATTGGCTGACGACTTTCCAAGATGATACGATAGGCAGACAGACATTTGTGACGACACATCAGCTGTAGTGACCTATATACTAGCAAACGACTACGTCGCTGCCCCAAAGCAATACTTTTTGAAAAAATGCTCTCATCTGGTTACTCAAAACTTACTATATTCTTTTATCCCCTTCTTTTCTCCCCTTATTACAATCAACTATTACGTAAAAAACGACTAAACCGCTTGATGATTATATAGAACTGAAGATATTATAATATGCATTAGCACTATGTAAAATGCCATTAACAAATTTTATTTTTTAAAACAAAGGGAAACATAAACTTATATTTGAATCACTAATTATTATAAATAGTAAATGTAATAACATATAATGACCATTAATACTAAAAGTATCAAAACGGTATATGATGTTAAAAAAGCGAGCCATTATTTGGAGAAAAATTTTTAGGGAAAAATTGATTAAAGGAAAATATAACTGTAATATTATGAAAGTTATCAAAAGAGTTATGAAAAGGATCGAAAATTGCAAAGAACGTATATTATTATATATTACGAATGAATATGATAAGTAGGATTCGCTTGAACAACAGTCGCACAACTGTAAAATAATTAAATGACTTGTTGATTTGAAGTTTACCACTGTATAATTAAAGGTAGTTTATTTATTGTATTGGAAGAGTATTGTTTACATAATAAGAATTAATATAATTTATTAAGGACTAACATGTTCTAGTTAGCTAACTCTTGGCAGTATTTTAAAATAGTGTATATTATAAGTATGATTTTTCTTAACAGTACAAGAGGCCTAGCGAAAAAAATAGTAATTAAAGACGTCCAATATAGTAAGAATGTTGAAATGTCTCAAATTTTTTAATTTATCGTATTTCTTAAATTATAAAATAAAATTGTCATTCTTAAATGTTAACATAATAGGCACATTGAACTTTTTCATAATATGTTTTAGTTAATCATATAGTTGAAGAGATATTTATGTTATACTTTGTTTAAAATCATTATTTTTTATATT
Organism: Coelogynopora nodosa; assembly: GCA_034780555.1. Lineage (NCBI taxonomy): Eukaryota > Metazoa > Platyhelminthes > Proseriata > Coelogynoporidae > Coelogynopora > Coelogynopora nodosa. The sequence continues at coordinate 4,486 of JAUZND010070413.1, read as the reverse complement.
TTGATTAAAAAATACTTCTTATCTTTTTATGGTAATTGATTATCAAAATAAGCTACGACAAAGAATTTCTTTTATTAAAATAGTCTGTTTGATACATTTCATATATTTATTATTTTGATTTGAAATATTTGACAAAAGAAATTTAATATTTTTAAAATGTGTTTTTGGTTTATTTTTATTAATAAAAAATTCCACATTTTTATAATATTAGTATTTTCTTTACCACATCGATTAAAACTTACTATTGATGTTTACAAGTAGTTTCTAATAATGTTTTGTAAATAGATTCAATAAAGAATTTTTTAAAAACTTTAAAGACAAATAATTACATTAAAATTTAGTCTAAACTATAAAGTCTAATAAATAAATTCATAAAATCTTATGAAAATTTTTCACAATAAATATTAAATGTAATTTGACTTTAGATATTAAAATGGTAACACACATATTTTAAAACACAAGAAATTGTTAAAACAAAATAGAAGACCAACATGTTTTGTGATTGCATACAACTTAAATGGTTTCAAAGATTCAGAAAATACTTATAATCAATATCTGGTATATATGTTTTAAACTTTCGAGTCATACGATAATAATAATAATAATAATAATAATAATATATATTTAACCACAAAAAATCTGTATAAGTACAATTAAAGTGGAAACTTTTCACTAAATATGTTGAAATAAAATTTGTAACTTTTAACCTCTTCTATTTTTACTATACTATTAATTCATTTAATTGGCTTGTCTAAAGCAAAATTAGTTAACAAATTTAATAGAATGGTACTTATTGAAATCCAGTTTATACATTTTTTTAACGTTGAAAATGTAAAGACTGAGGATTGGCAAAGCAATTATTCGAATGTAATCAAATTAATTAATATAGGAAGTTTAAGATTGAATATTACTATAAAAAAAAAGTCTGAAATATGACTTTACTTCAAACTGTTAAAATCTTAAATCTTTCTTTTTTACTTTCATTTTTATGTAATTTTGTAGAATACACATGATAATATCAATATTTTTTTGATATGTATAATTTCTATAATTGTTCTCAAAATAGGTTTTCTCTGTAAAATGTTTAACAATTATATATGTTTACATTTGTACTGAAAAAAACAAAAATGTATAGTTTAATTGTCTTCATTGTGTTGCAATTATATTGCTAATATAATGTTGGCATTGTAATCAGCATTCTTAATTCAATTATTAACTACAAAGTTACTATATGTAAAGTTATATACATTTAAAAAAAAGTAATATTTTATTACGCATTCATGTTTTTAACTAAACAAGTTTGTATGTAATTGTATATAGTTCATTGAATACTATATTAACAGTCAGAATTTTAATTCCGTAAATTATGTATATCAATATAAGTGAATAATATTTCTTTGAGTCTAACATTCTTTCCTACAATAGATATATAGAAGGCGTCATTTCTTGTCAATTTGTTAGTGTATGTCGTCACACTGAGCATTCCAATTTTTGATTCCAATTCCAATTTCCAATGATACTTCATATCAAATTCCTTCATTTCACTAACACCCTACGTTGTTGATAATTATGGACCTATATAAAACGAGCTATAATCATTTAGTCATGAAATAACTACAGTAATGCGTTAATGACTTAATTAAACAATCGATATGAAACAAATAGACAATTATCAAGTTTCTCCTAAATAAAAATTATTCTAATATAAGTTTTTCAATAATAATTTAACTAAATATATAACGTTATCTAAATTTTTAATAATTTGTTTCCAATTTATAATTTAAAAGTCATAAATACAAAGTTTAAGTTTATCTTACATTTAAAAAGATTTAAAACATTATAGCCATGTTTGAATTCAACCATTTTTAACATATGTAGATCATATTTTGCTTCTCAATTTTTATATATATATAGAGTTAATATGACATAAATAATTCAATAATCATGCATAATGAGCTGTTAGTATGTAATTAAATGTTTTATTACATGCACTGATGAAAACAAAATGCAACAAACTAATAAAACACTTTGAGATAAAAAGTATATAAAATATGGTAAAGAGGGCTCACGCTATATTGAAATATCATCTGTTTCTTTTAGTGAATATGGAGATTTAAACAATTTTTACCGTTTTGGAAAACGAATATATAATTTTTCGATTCATCTATAATAATATATATTTCAATAGCTGATTCTAATACCATTATATAATAATATAATACATATAATATATATAATATATATATATATATATATAATTTATATATATGTTATGTTATGTTATAGAATTAATAATTACGGAATAATATCATTAATTTACGCCACCACTTGTCATTTAAATTTGTGCACTCGACCATATTAAAATTATAATCATTTATCGAAAAAAATTAAATGTAAATTTTTTCTTCTAATTTTGGAATAAAATATCTATACCTTTTTCTAAAATGATCAAATATAGTATTTAGACTGACTATATAAATAGTTTTTAATGAGATGAAAACACGCATTTTATAAAATAACACAGTAAAATCTTTGCTATAAAACATTTACACACATACTTTGGTAGTCATATTTTCTGCAAAAACTATAAAAAATATTCAGTTTTGAAAATATTCAGGGCGGCGCGAGCATGTAAATTCATTACTTTTTACTTATTAGAATAAGATATTTTACCATCTTATATTATTCAATAAAATGCTAACAAAATTAAATCTTTGAATAACTGTAGAATACTTATACCATGTAAATATTATGAATTGAGAATATATTTCTATAATTTTGTTATACTTGATTATATTGCTATATAGCCATATATTTGTGCCATAAAGTTGTGCATGCTAAAAGCTGAGAATAAATTAGATTTTTTTGAATTAATTAATTAAAATATTTAAATTATGAATGGCAATTCATTTCCATAATCTCATTAAGCCTGATTATATTTCTATAGCCATCATATATTTTGTCATAGAGTTCTGCTTACTAAAAGCTGACAATAAATGTGACATCATTGCGTTATCACGATCAAAACTATTGGTGAGTGAGAAAAGGGTACAAATTTGTAGAAAGAAGAAACATTTTAAAATATAATACATATTATGAATGATATGACAAACAGACGTGTAAGCGAGGATACAAGTTGAGTTTTATAACTGGCTATTTAAAGAACATGTGAATATAACACGCTATAAATTAGGCGAATTGTGAGCCTAAAATGTAAAAATAAATAAAATATTAAAATATTAAATATAAAAAATAAAATAAAATTTAAATATAAATATAAAATTAAAAAAATCGCATAACCTAAAGCAAAGATATATTAAAGGCTTTGAAATGCAAGAATTTTCATTTTACTTCTCACTTTTCCTTTTATTGGTCCTGCATAAAATGAAAATTAAACTTATTAGGACAGATGAGAAAATTAAGTTACCATGATGAACAAATGATGCATAATTAAAACTAAATATGTACACTATTTAATATTTAATATTTAACAATTTTAAAATTTTCATTATAAGAAACATTTAATTTAAATGTTATGCTAAATAGTTATATGGTAATACTTTTTATCTAGTTAAAAAGTAACGATTTACAATTTTTGTGGGTTTTCTTATTATATTTTATTGTGACAAAGAGAAGATATGTACCGCTACAATATTCATAAGTAATTCTAATTTATTTATATGACGAAGTAGTTTTTCTACTGTAAACTTACTTCATACATGCTACGAGAGTAAACTTATATATGTAAAATACTATGATTAGATGTGAAGTTTTTCAGTTTCTGAAATAATTCTTCAGCAAATCTGGACAGTTGTAAAAATTATGTGTATTCGTTCTCACATTTTGTTCTGTATATTATATTTAAATTTCATATATCAAATTCAAGTAAATATGACTGGATACTTTTAAAATCATCAATTTAAAAATTGTTAAATTTGAAGACAAGTTTTATGGCGCATGTATATATGTATCTAATATAAAGACGTGAATAGAATTAAAATGATTTAACAATTATATATACAACCGTATATTTTTCAATCCAAATTAACAAATATTATTATCAAACTTTTTTTAAGCGGCTAATAAATTATTTTAAAAAAAAGTATTACTATTGCTAAATAAACCATTTACACATAGAAATCGATAAAACATACATAGAATATATATGACTTATAAATACGGAATTGGCATATTCACTTTTCTGTAACAATATTTGTTCAGTATTTTGTTGAGAAAAGAAAGTGCCGACTCACGGAAATATATGTGGTTTATATCACTATTTTTTTCATTATGTATAAGAATTATTTATTCTACTATTATGATTCCAACGTACAATCCTTTATTATTTTCTATATAAGAAATTATACAAATATGTACTAATTATAGAATATTTAACTATCTTTCCATAGTTGTATAGGAAGGGTGGATTCGGTCCCCTCCCTTGACCTTTGGCCATACCCTCCCGTACCTACCACTTACCCCCCCC
>JAUZND010070402.1:0-17113 GCA_034780555.1 Coelogynopora nodosa | reverse complement strand
TATTATATAGATTTTTTTGATAAATGCCCTTTTCTTCAAAAACGACCCCCCTTTGGAAAATCCTGGCGACGGCCATGGTTATCAGACATCAAATTATTAAATTCCTCAGTATAGTACACTATTAAATTATATTTTAAAGATGTTACAGCTATTTTCAGTCAACATGATTTGAATTGCTTTAGTTAATATGTGTAAAATAGATTTCTATTAATAGTAACTTATTTAAATGTTATAGGTACAACCATTGAACTATATACAATATATATAAATAGTATATAGTTCAATGGGCACAACAGCGTCTGGTAAATACGACGAAAATAATCAATCGATACTGATTTAAATATTGTAATACACATATTATAGAGTTTCAATGTTTTATTTATTTTCCTGCCTCATTACTTATAAATAAAAATAACCTGAAAATAGTTATATTATTATTATTATTATTTGTAATATTATGGCAAAATAATTACTTGAAACAGCAGAACAATTGCAACATATTCAATGTGAAAAATGGTATTAATAAAGTCAAATATACAGTTTAAAATGTGTTTTAATTTCATAAAAATTAATTAAGATATATCTGGAATAGTTGATTGGCGCAGAAAAAGTACAAAATGTCTTGATCATTTCATCCCATATTACATATATTAAGGATGTGCATATTATATATTATCTGTACAATATATTTTTGGATAAAATTCACATATGACCAGCAATTTCTTTGTCAATAATATGAATTATATTAATATATATAATACAAAATATTCTAAATAAATATAGAAGAATAGAATGCATTTAAATCACCTAAAATATGTAGGTTTATGATTAGCAAATTTGAAAAATTTATGTTTATTAAAAAAAATTAGAACTAGTCGAATGGCTTCAATTTATTTATAATATTATTGTAATTAATTTATTTTAAGTAATGTAATTATTAATGGCTTCAGTTTATTTATAATAAAATATGATTGCATTTTGAGTATAGTTTCACAAACAAATCAACCGTGCTAAAATAACGGTTAGTAAATTAAGATTTAAAATAATAATACTATGGAATATAATCGATTTATGTTATAAATCACATTTATATAGCATAGTTAGCCACCTGTTTATCTATAATATCACTCGATGTTTGTTTTGAAACACAAATAAGCACAAATTAAAGTATGATGTAAGATTAGAAATATAAGGTAAAATATGTTATGTTATACTATACGCTTATTATGCAAGAAAATTTTAAATAATTAAACCAAACAAGTCAACAGGCAATGAGACGTCAGCGAGTCAGACAAATAATGTGCCAAGATTGCTAGACACAGAGAAAGCACACCTTGATCTCTTACGTTATAGAGTCAAAATACACTTATAAACAATATGATTATAAACATAACATATAGCCTACTTATTAATTTATATATAGATATACCACCCAAAGTTCAAAATGAATATTGCGATCAAACAGATAAAGAACAACTAGAGTGAGGCCTCATCCAAAGTAACAATTTTAAACAAGATAGTTTAACAATTCTAAATCGCATTATATACTTCAGACAATGTTGCCGGCCGCATATCATTAAATTACTTGGATGACACAATCATGGATTATTGCTATCAACTGTCATTGCACAAAACATATCATAGATGTATATTGGCTATCAAGTATGTTACAGAGCTATAAATATCTAAGGTAATAATAACTGTTTGTGTAAATTTGCATAATCTAATAAATAATATATGTATTTCAGTTAATTTATAACTTACATTCAAGATTTTTAAACAATTCTTATCGTAAATTATAATTATAAACCGTTATTTCACTTTTGAATTCCTTTCGGGAAGCATAGAAAAACTAATTTTAAGTAATTAATATTAACACGAAGCGTTTTCTCTATTGAATATATCACAGAAAGAAAATACTATAATTTAATTTATATATACCATATAAATATTTGAAATTTTTATAGCATACATATATAATATCATTATATTAAAACAGACAAGTAAAATAATATTTTTAAAAGAAGAACATGTACAATGTTTCATTGCAATATATTAAAACATATGAATGTATCATTCATTATAAATTGAAATATTAACTTAAAAAAAGTAAAGCAGTGCAAATTTCATTAATTTAATAGATTTTGATTATCACATTACATTTTTTTAAATGGCTAAACGTTTAAGCAAAATGTCAAACAAAAAACACAGAAAGCGTCCAGTCTGAACACAACTTTTACGCAGTTGAAATAGGTTTATTTTCGTCCGTTATGTAATAACAGAGACCGAAGCAATTCAGTCATTTTACATCATCCTTATACACATACTATAAGACAATGAATCAATGGAAACATTCTTATATTATATACCCTAGTTAGAAATTAGAGAAAGAATGAGACAATATTAATTGTATTTTTGGATGTATTCGACTGAAAATCTTGAAATCTTAAAGTGCCCATAATTATAGGAATGGAATATAAAGTAGCCTTTCAATCAAGGCGCCGATAAGTGGATACAAGAATTCGAAACGCCAGAATTAAATAAGTGAACAAGAAACTTGATTTATAGTTGAATGCTATCTTCACATACAGATCAGAAATCTCTTCTAAATTACACACAAATAAACCTCGACTATAATAACAATACCTTCCTGGTTAAGTCATGAATAATACTCAAACATGTAATGATAATAAGCTAACAAGATGAACAACCTAAAAATAATATATTTAACTATACAATGCAATAAAGATAATTTAAAACATGATATATCACAAATAATTAATATAAAACAATCACACAGAAAGATTAAAATTAAAAACAAACTCAAATGATTTGTAATAAAACTAATACATTTTAAACTGGATTTAGTAATTGAACAACCCATCATATACATTGTACAGCATAAAATAAATGTTTAAACAGTTATATATTTATAGATTAACTGAAAAACTAAAACTAAATTTAAAAAACAACGATATTTTGCAATTTTTTTAACATAGAAAACTTATTTTTAAAATTATTGTGATAAACCGATCATAAACTAAATACTAAACACACAACAATACAAGTAACACCTTCTCAATAGAATACGTATTTAAATTATACACACGAGGAGGCGAAAACTAATCCACACTGAGACAAAACCATCTACTTAGCAGTTAAACATAGCAGTTAAACAACAGTTAATAAATAAAAAATAATAAACAACAGTTAAACATAGCAGTTAAATTTTTCTAAATTATATTGATAAGCCTCATGGATATAGGCCTACACAATGCTTTCACCTGATTCTCGCCTTTCATGGCTGCCTTCTTTTTAAGGTAGACATTGTCATTAAAAATGAACATAAATCACACACAAACCCGCACACAATAGTTGCCATTATCTATACTGTTTGTAAGATTGCACGATCATTTTCACTTCGATAGAAGTTACTAAGGTTATATTGTTTACAGATTTAAAAAAAAGTAAAGTTCAATTTACAATGAAAGTAGAAAATATAGTGCCGGTGTGCATAAAGTTTTCACGCATATTCTGATTTATAACAAAAATGGTTTAAAAAATGAAATAGATTAAGCGTGCCCCACATAATTATTAAATATTTTTATGACCATAGAATCCAATATCCCGATTTAGTCCCTTTCTAATAAAAGAAGCATAAATAATTATACACTGGTTTTTTCGAGGTATTTGTAGTTTTGACGGTATTTTTCAAGTGAAAACAAAATGCCTATGTCTTCGTTATTATTATTGTAGTTTAATCACCTCCCCCTGTTTTGAGAATGCGCGTCTTTCGTTTCTGGGTAAGTTATATCATTACTTTTGCTATACACACTGAGACTAGATAACCTATACGGGTAGGATCCGAGTTTGTCAGGGACTTCCTTGAGGGACCAACTACATAGTGGTCTACACTTTAATCAGTAAAAACCATTCAACTTAAAACATAATTCAACTTGTAAAAAAATTCTTTATCATTGATCTCAGTTAAATGTAATTTGATATAATCAACTGATTCAATATATTAATATTTCCAAAGCAATTTCAAATGTATATTTGAATTAATTATAGTATCTATAATATTAATATAGTAACTGTATTTTTTGTAAATTTGATGTCTAGATAAATTAAATACATTCCTGAAACGCCGACCAATTTACAATTTAAAACTCGTTTTCTCTTTTAAAATATTTATAAAACATTTTCCAGACAGACAAAGAGGACATTAATTATAACAAACATACTCGAACACTATAGCCGCGTTGCTTTATTCTAATATCGGCCAAAAATCGATAGCAATAGATACTCAAGGGATCAATAAAAAGAAAGCTTACCACAAGTTTACTCCGTTCAATAGCCATTGATTCCGCACCTAAAATATTATAAAAAGAAAACGCTAATTACTTAAAATAATTATATTGCCCCTTGAAATGTATGAATAACTAACGAATAAGTGTGAACATGCAAATACAAATGTTGACAGGAGAAGGAAAAATATAATAAAAAGAATTCATTGTTCAGTTTATATACGAAACTATTATATTTATTGCTCATCAACGTAATGTACATTGAAGTACGTACTTCAATATTAAGAATTTCATTTTTAAACATAATTAATATATTGTTCCCTTTCGTATAAAAGAGCTGCCTACAGTTTAATCAATATATAAATGCAGATATTAAATGTACCGAATAAAAAATGTATGGTAAATTTGCTAAACTAGCAACAATTAAAACGAAAATAGCTAAATTTAAATAAATAGAAAAGGGACTTATAACGTGAAGCAGATTACAGTGGATTAGACAAAAATGACTTAAATAAAATATGGTTTATACATAGAGCTCCGTAATAAAGGCCATATTTTCAAATTCTCGCTGAATTTTACTAAACTAAATGCGATAAACCAGAACAATACAATGGATTGACCGGAACCTAAACAATAAAAAGTATGTAAATACCACCAGTGAAGTAATTAAGTATTTCTTTGTAGTATACTAAACAGGGTATTATACAAAATGTAATGACATTTTCTGTATCTGATTTTATTGATTTGTATAATTAATTTATTAATACATCAACTTTCATTAATAATACTCATTCACTTCTATTATATTCCATTTCAATTTAACCTAGAAATGTTCATTGTCTACCCTTGCGCCCCCCCCCCCCCCCCCTCACGAATCACGCACTCATATATCCCGTATCGGTGGTGCTCCCATCCATCGTTGTCATAGTGGCGGAGCCCGGCAGCAGTCTGGACCCTCCCGAGGGGGTCAGTGTCCCCCTATCCGAGTCGAGCCCGCTGGTCTCACCGCTACATCCGCCCCCCCCATCGCTGGCACCACCCCTGTTCTCCTTGTCGTCGATACTGGTGGCGGTGTTGGGAGAGTCCTGGCCCAGCTGTTGACGCCGGGAGACGCAGATCTTGCAGAAGTAGTTCTCCGACCAGAGGGTGACACGGTCTCCCGGGGCGAAAGAACGTCTGGTTCGTGGAGAGAAAGAGGGGCGAGAAGGACACGTAAACAGGTATCTTGTAATAGTGAGGAATGGTAGAGCACCTAGCGTTTAATAGCAATAAATACGAGGTTTATGTTTTGAAAACATTTTACTTGTATTGGGTCATCATAAGTTGGGAACAAAATGATGTGTAAAATTTATTATTTTATCGTATTTTTGAGCAAAAACAATAAATATTGTACTTTTTTCTGGAATTTCAAAAAAAGTGTTTATAAACAAATTTAATAAAATTGAATACGACAAATAAAGTAACAAATAAAAAAAGCATAGCAATTTTACATACGAATAAAAAGCCGACAATATACTTAATGTATGATGCTGTAGTAAACAACATATATTTATAAGAAGTCAAAATATATAATCACAAATTTATAACATAGATAAATGTATTATAGCCCTTTCAAAACTAAATATTAATTCTCATTTCTAATTCATGTTGGACGGGATGTTTGATCTCGGTTGGACACCCAATTTTTTTACAAAAAATCTTGCTTGTGTATACCAAATGCAAGATTTCACTCAACTTTGTATCGTTAAGTAGCATGTAGTAGTAGTATGATATAGTCATGTCAAAAGACGGACCTTTCTTTACAGGTTTTATGGTTCCAAGTAAACAAATGCATCAGTGTAAAAATTTTAAATTCAAGATACAATTAATAATGAGTGTAACATAATATTAGACCTAAAACACACGATTATATATCTCTGCAGAAATAATACTAAAACAATATGATAGTGTAATCTGAATTATACAAAACTAACATTTGCATTTATTATATACAAAGCATTTAGAGCGAGCAGACAAGAACTATCACTCAAAACAAAATGTTGACAGTACAATTTTCATACTACTAACAATGTTAACAATATGTTTTCTACATGAATATCCAGTCTAGACGAGTAGAATATGTATATTGCGAATTTTAAAGGAATACTGAATAATTTGTTCAATGATAGTAGTATGTTGAAACTGGATTCTTGCCACTTACTCTCAGTTATTTGGTCTTACCTGTATACTTGACACATAACATAGTTCGAATATACATATATACTCAAGAAAGAATTACATCATTAGAAACATTTAATTAAAGATTTTAATGTTGTTTACACTAAGACGTCTGATTGTTCTGAAAACAATTATACAACATACCGGATTTGTAGATGTTTTGGAATTTTAAGGTTACCTAACATACATGTCGAAATGCACTATACAAACTAACTATGACATGTATACACTATAAACTGTTCCCTTTCTTATGCGTGTTCGGAATGATTTTTAAATGTAGAAACACTATAAACATGTTTGGAATCGATACGCTGGATAAACTGGTGACTGAAACTAAAGTATTTATTTTTTCATAACATTTTAAAATATAAAATTCAGATAATTAGAAATATTAATTGATAAATAAATCATGATGGCTGTCAAAGAGACTTCAAAAGAAATTGAAAAATGTATTTTATTGTTCAGTATATATTGTATATACAATCCTAACATTTCCAAATATGTATAGTGTTCAAAATGATAAAGAACATTTTAATCTGACTATAACATAACCGAACTATGAGGCATCAATTAACATTATTAAAAATTAAACACATCAGCATATAATACATTTCGAACATCATAATACGAAATATTTAAGTGTTCAAAGGTAACTGCAGAGGAGCAGAAAAACAAACAGCAACTGCCCAGACAATAAGCAAGTGACAGCGGCAAGACATTGACTTAGCCAACTGGCACGAAAATTCCGATTTTCTTTTATTACGGTAGCTGTGACGGGGATAATACAATGCAGCTCTGGAATGCGAAAAAACCGCAAGCATCGATATTCTGTTCTCACCTAAAAATTAATGCTTTTCCCCAGGGAACTAGAAATGTATACTTTTTAAAATATTTTTGTAGTTAACTGTAACAATCGATAACATGAGCTTTACCAGTACAATAAATGCATTCCTATATTTAAAGTACTTCCAGGTTTAACTGGGCAGTTGAATAAAATCGAAACAGATTATTTTAGAATATAATCAATTATTACTCCAATCTGAATACGGGCCTAATCTCCTATTCATTATTCACGTACCGAACTGAAGAACTATGTTAATTTTTATACACAAAAGTATCTTTTAAGATTCCCTGAGCGCTAGGTAACATCTATATACACAAGAGACTGTTTAGTACTGGGCAGTTTCGATACAGGATAATTATTACGCTGAACACATACGAATCAATGTTTGGTCAAATTAACCCAATGTTACTAATAAATATGTGCCTATATATGCACCAGAATTAACAAGGATTAATCTACAATTCTCGTTGCAACGTCAGAAGTTTAACAGTATGACATTTAACTTGTACATATAAGGTGTAAAATGGCGTGATATACACAACTAGTACCGAGTAAATTGTTGTAATAACTAATTAAGTAAAAAACATCATCAAATTTTCGTCTATATAATATAACAATGACGGAATGATATATATAGACAATATCTAAACATGTACAAATAGAAATCATGTCTGACAACGCGCCATTAGGCTAAGAAAGATATCTATTTTTAGTATTTAATTATACTGAAAAACAAATATTAAAAACATATTTATTATAGAAGATCAACTCAAACCAACTCCATATAATCGGATAAAATAATGTTCCTTATAGTAACAATTTTCAAATTTGTTCTAATAAAATAATGGCCCGCTAGTAATAATTCCGGACATTATTGTTCTACTGATTATATGCGGCGTGTACTTTAATAAAAATAAACAATATAGTTTTAAGCAGACGACACTTTAAAGTACCCACAAAAGTGTTCTGAATATAATACTCTAGAGGATCAAGATTGAAAGCATATATACAATAGATAGGAGAGTAAACTGACACTTTTAATAATTAATTATTATTGAAGGGAGGCAGATTATTATAGCCCAACGGATTGACATTTTATAAGTTAAAAGAGGGAAAGTGGGCGGGAATATTATTTTGGCAGCCGCCGGTGAAATTTGTATTGATCCACTGTTAGGTTTAATCAGATGAACGGTTCAACAAATACAAACAAGATCAAATCTACAAAAAGTTATCTCTAAATACGATTTGATAAACTGAAAAAGATTTATAGTAAAACATAGGCAAGTATTAATATGTGGTCCTTATAGATATATACATAAAAATAAAAACATACCATACAAAACATATGGAGCTATATTATTAAAGTTACAGAGATATTGACTTTTCTTTCATTATAAGTTAAGGCGCATATTCACGCAATTAAGTATACCATTTCAAATAACCACCTAATAAACAGAGAAGAAAATTTATTAAACTTGGTTATATATCAATATATAAGTCTATACTATAATACAACTGATAGCAATACAAAATAGACTAAATCATGTTTAGGGAAATCGTCCCACTTAATTCCGAACATATATTATATATACAAAACTATCTGCTCTAACCAGAAGAAAAAAAAGATTCCCAGAATGCGTGAGAGAGAATGAGCGAATTGATGATCGTGCTTCCGAGTTTTTATTCGAAGGAAAACTGTAACACGTGCCAACAGAAGGAAGGTTAGAGTAGTGATAGGTAAAGCACTGCAAACACCGAGGCGCCAGAAGTCTTAGGAAGTATAGGCCTAGTCGACCGTAGACCTAACACGATGACTCACACATCAAATCAACAATTGGGAAAGAAGTGGTAAAGACTGACTGATGATGATGCTCACTCCACACCGTAGACATTCGAAATGATGTCGAAAACTTGGGCATTATTATTTGTGTGAGTTAGATATGCAGTAACGGAAGAGGAGACGAGAAATTGCCGCAACAGTGCCCACGACTTGATTGTGTCCGTTTCTCTCTATTTTCTTCCCTCAATTATAAAACAATTCAATTTGCAGATTGAAACGTAGAAATGTATAGTAACACTTAATCTCAATCAATAAATGATTAAACTTGCGACAAAAAATATACAATACTCTTATGGAGTACACTTTTTATAAACATTGAAAAGAATTTGAAACCCGCCGGCCTTTTTCCCAAGCTTTTAATTAAATCAGGAAATGAGAGCAGATTATTTAATCTTATAACCGGCTCCAAAAGACAGGTAAAAACGAACCAGGTTTACAGTCGTTCCCAGGATGGTGTTATGCAATCCATCCTAACTGATGAGTCCAGCCTAAGTTCTGGACGATACTTTATTCCAACTTCCGACCTGTCAATCTTCTTCCTCTCGTCAAAAGTATAGTCAATATCTCCCTCCTCCACTATATACCAGCTGTAGGTAACCTTTTTTTTACCGGGAGAAAGATTTAACATATTTGCACGACATGATAAAATGATGTTGCTGAGAAAAGAGCGTTATTGAAAACTTCGTTATTAAGTTTAAAAAGAAGATAATATATATGTACCGTTGAGGGCGTATAGTTGAACATGAAAATGAACACGGCAAAAATGTAAATCACTTGATCTAGTTTTCACAAAGCATGTCAATAATGTAAACGGTTTTGGATAATTCAATCCCCTAGAAATTCAAACTATACCGCCTGTGGAAACCTTTGAAAAGCTCTCAAGGGATACCTTTATGTGAAGATAACAATATAACCACTTTTTCTATCTAAGAGAAATTTTCAGATAAAAATACGACACATATTAATTATTGCTATGTAAACGAAAATACCCCGAAATCAACTTGAAATTAAAAGATGGATTAAAAAACAGATCCATATTGTGAATACAGAATACACTATACGTATACATGCATAGCAGTTTTAATCTACATTTTGGAACAGATGTTGGATATAAATATTCTGTTTCTGGCAACGAAGCCACAAAAATTATGCATAATTATGTTGGATATTCACAAAAGGGACCAAATCGAAAAATGAAACAATCAAAAAAGATGTAATTAAAACATTTAAGCAAAACAAAATTTAATTATATATGTTCTAAGCGAATCCGATACATATTATTTTCAAAATTTAACTACTCCAAAGAATATACTTCTAAAATAAAAAACGTATTGTATTATTGAAACATAGTAATAAAAACTTATCAAACAAAAATACAGCTAATATTGGTTAATAAATTATCTGTGTAAACTATTACAGATAATATATCCGCGTTTACTTTAATGAAATCATATTTTGCTATAGAGTAATAATATAGATTAATGATTAAAATTATAGATAAGAGAAAAAGTTAATTATATTAACCTTTTTTTAATTGGCGCTCTTAAAGACTCCAAGTCTTCTTCAGGGATTGTAATTAACAATATGGTTTATATTATGGATGTAGTAAAATAGAATATAGCATTATATTAATTAACGGTTTATTTAAACGGTACTTATACAAACTGACTTATATATTCTAACCATAGACATAATACAAATATGTTTTCAATCACCAACCGAACGTCTCTTCCATTTAAAGGGGGGAAATTGTTACTTACCCCTTTTCCATTTTTTAATTTACACCCTCTCTTCCCCCCCCCCCCCCCCTATCCCAACACTTTTTTCCCCCGCTCTCAACGTTTTCGCTTCCCCCGCCCGACCCCCTTTCTTTCTCGATTTACTCGAACTAAAGAACCATTAAATTTAAACTCAACATATATCCAAAACCAAACCTTATAACATTTTTTATGATAAACAAAATATTGAATATTTGTTATCATTGAAAATACTAATAATGAAAATGATAGCAATTCGTTCATAACAGTTCGATATGGTACATATTAGTAAGACTATGTTTGTTATACATCAACAAAGAATGTGATAAATAGATTTTTTTAGAGTCTGGTATGAAAATCAGATGTTTTTGTAATACAATTAACTTGCCAACAGCCTCACATTCCCAGGAATATGTAGAGTATATATACCATGGAATACGAAACGTATAATTATAATATATAGGATCATTCAACTCGATATAAGTGCGTTCATTTCTGATCTAAGTTTTTTCCTCGGTAAACATTCAGTATGAAACAAGATGGTTAACAAATATGTACACCTCGCCATGTTTAAATGACGACATCAGGTTACACAGGCATCCGTCGCGTCCTTAACTCAAAGAAGCGGTGTACAGGCCAGTCACACGGCAGACGTGCCTGCCCACCCGCCCGAATAATAATCATACAGTCGAGTGACACACTTCAACCAACCATCACACCGGTAGATCAGAAACGAGGTGATCGAAATTATAACAATTAGGTACCTCAGCTATGATAAATAAACTCGATCGCACCTGGCTCTACTTGAGAGTGAAGTCTTAGCACACTAGGCCAGGCATGTACACACAAGTATGTAATCTACGATTATGAGTGATTCAGTAGGTTGGCAGTAGTCCACTTGACGGGTACAAACGTCTGATCAACTTACCCCTGCACAATTAAATAATAACTCACAGATAATAAGACGTGGCTTCTTGATCGGCTGTTTAAAAGAATGAGATCTAAGACGACAATATTTTTTATAGTGTATTCACATAAACGACATTCTCTAATGTAAGATATCGTACAAACCCAGCTGACATGTAACTAGTGCAACCTATAAATTTCTGCGAAATTACACCTACAAAAACAGTACAATGTAAAAATATGGAATGCATGTAATGATACTTATAAGAAAAATGTATGAAAATGAGAAAAATTCAGTTCAATATTTAGCATTTGGAAACTATCGAGGCGCGCAAACATTTTATTTTTGAAATGATTTCCAATTTTTACTGTTGAAATTATTTAGTAAATGAATTCAGTAAATATGTAGCAAAATAGTGTTTTTATAAGTATCGTCACCATATAAATCTGAATTATCAAAGTGGAGAGTGTCTGCTTCTTCAATATTAAAGACACATGCCTCATATTGACTACGACCCGGATAATAACACAATAGGGCTATATGTATGCATTTTATTCTAGTAATTAAGATGAGATAAAAAGAAAAACTACCCAATACATCAAACAACCTTTTGAACAGAAAGTGAAAATAGAGCGTTAAATCTCATTCACAATTAATTTAAGCTGAATAACGACTGTGATAAGCAGTAGAAATTATCAACAAAATTATAAGAAATAAAATATTAACTTTTTAATAAAACACAAATATTATGTACTGTTCACACACTCTTTCTGCTTAATTATATTTAACTCACTTGACAGCACTATCTGTACGTAAAATAAATGTTATACAACTTTTAAAGTTCTGATTATACGAACGAATTTATTTTATTGTAACAATTTCAATGAATATAAAATAGTTTTTATTAGTATTTTATTCTTTCTGAATCATTCAATTTAGTTGATTTCATATATTATTGGAAATTGGTTGGCAATTAATAATAAAGCAATGCTTACATACAATGTATAATGCACTATAAATTGTAAATAGTTTGTAAATATACTTTCCACGTGAACATTGTAACAGAAGAATTAGTAGCTCAAATAGAAATTTAACACAGACAATAATAGTAAGAATACTTTAATTGTTTGCATGAATACTACTTTCCATCCATTGCATTAAAATGAACATTAAATCGGAACTTAGAAGATAAAAAATAGGAAGATTCCTATACCTGTTCATAACTTTCAGATTGAATGTCAACAACTAAGCTTATATGTATCACTAGATACTCAACGCACCTGCAGTCATGACAGTGGAAGCAGTGCCGATGGAAAGAGCCCCCTAGAGCCGAGACCACCTCACCCTCGATCTGTTCCTTACAGAGCCGACATCGCACCGCGAAGTGCTGGTTGTAGTCATCGGGACAGTAGTAGCAGTCGTCCCGGGTGAAGAAGCCACCTGACTCCAGACTCTTCCGACACTCTGCGGGGACAATGAGATAGATGGGGGTATAGTGTGGAATTATTAAGGCTTTATTATATTATTAGTAAATCAATTAAATATACGCTAAATATGTAGTGTGTATCGATATTAGGAAGTCTACTCCATAGTTTTGAGAAGGTTTATGAGTATACATTAGATATTTTATGTTTTTGCTCATTGCATAAACAAACAAAAAATACATTAACTTACTAAAGCACTTAAAACATCCTTTGTGGAAATATTTGTCATTGACTCGAAGCACATTTCCGCGACATTTCTTCTTGCAAATGTCACAGGTAACCTTGACTGGAACAAGTAATGTGGAAACAATGATATAATAACATATATTTTACTGATCAAAATTTTTAAACAATTCCATTTAAATTGGAGGCTAGTTATAATATTATATTCGACAAGTAATAGACATTATAAAAATAAAAATCTTCAATTTTAATTTTTTAATGTTATGACTACTTATTATGAATTATTGTGCTGGTAAAATATAATAGTGCCGTGGCAAAATACTAAATAATTATTTAGATTGACAAATTTGACCATTTTAGACAGTCAATTATTATTTTAATTTAGATAAGCACATTTATACAAAATATTTAATTCAAGCAGTTAAAATCATTACCTTATTGGAAATGATTCTTATAATTGGCACTAAAGATGTTCTAAGAAAATGTCAAGCATTAAAACACAAACCAATATATTATTTTTAATATATATTAACAAATATTGTCAACCAGATATACTCACAATGTTTTTAAATAAAATGTCTTAGTAGACTCTTCCAATAGAATGGCAGAGGAAACAAAAAGTAAAAGAACATTTACAATGGTTCAAAACACACATTTCCCAGGATTTCCTAGTATAACCATTCTGCCAACATTGGTAATCTATTTTTTATTTGTAAATTATTTATACAAAGTCCACATACTTTGGGATAACTCTCAATAGTGATTATAAAAAGCTTTGAAACATTTGACTAGCAATTGTTCCAATCAGTAGCCAGTTTTCATATTCACATTGAGCAAGAAGGTAGAGGTTTTGATAAAATATCATGAAATAAAGTATTATTTGCTTCATTTTGTAATATTTATACAATTAACTGATTATTTTTATATATGAAAAAGTATACCAGTACAGTTGTGTAAGGCTGATAGAGTTCAGGAGTTTTTACCTAATGCAGTTCAAAAATTTCGAAAAGCAGATCAATTTTTTATTGTTCACAAAGTGCCCCCATTGCATGCACAGGGAAATGGGGGGGGGGGGGGTGGGCTGGGTCCCCCACTAGAGAGAATACAACTATATTAAGTTAAATTTTATATAAAAAGTGACTTTTAAATTAGAAACAACAATTACTTCAAAGTCATAACTATAATTCCCTCATTTAGGCATTTTATGGTGTTTTAATTCATTGCATGTAGCAGCTGTTTATTTATTGTGTTGTGTTTTTTTAATCAATGTATGGTGTAACTCCTCAACAACAAACTAACATATGATTCCAATCTCAAGTCATTAAACCAATAGGATCATTTGGATATTTAAATACCTTTTTTATGCATTAGTATACAAACTACACTATTTTTATATTTCTAAAAATAGATAATCCAAGTATCTTAGCAATAGATAAATAATTAACATCATTCAGAAATCAAGATTTATTAAATTAATAACAAATAATATGTTATTGCAATATTTTCATTATTTATTGAACAATTATGAATAACAGTTTATTAAAATAATAAACTTTAAAAAATTATTTTATTAAATAAAAACAATCAGTAAACTCCTTTTTTAAATATACCTACTATTTATGTCAAAGAATAGAAGAATGTCACAATTTACAGATTGGTAAATTATATATACATTGTAATGTTGGTTGCTCAAAAGTTAATGATGGTAATACCATTATTATTATGATCACATCATGTTTTCTTGATTTGTGTGGTTATTATATTATAACTTTCAAATATGGTAATATATTCTAGAATTTTGCTTTAGACAATTATTTCTATGACACAGTATTATAATACAAT
This sequence comes from Coelogynopora nodosa, assembly GCA_034780555.1. Classification (NCBI taxonomy): domain Eukaryota; kingdom Metazoa; phylum Platyhelminthes; order Proseriata; family Coelogynoporidae; genus Coelogynopora; species Coelogynopora nodosa. The sequence continues at coordinate 1,732 of JAUZND010070402.1, read as the reverse complement.
TGAAGTAATTATTCTGAATATTTTTTTAATAAATGTTCTAAATGTTCACTAGATGTCTAAACTGCGCAATGTGTTGTTACAGTTTCAGTGAGTACAGTGAGAAGGTATCTGAAACAAATGCATTGTAAATCAGTGAAGCTTAGACATATTCCAAAGTTGCACCCACACTAATAAAGAAACATCTACATTTTGACAAACAACATATCAATTGGAAGATAGATGATTCGATAATTGTGGGCTTCAGTGATAAATTGTGTATAAATGCAAAAAAATTATCATAAATTATTGCATGGTCAACTTAGGTAAATCATAGATAAGAAAATGTGAATATCTTTAGAAATAATTGCATAATAAACTTAGGTACATCACAGAGGAGAAAATGTATATTTGTTGAGAAATTATTGCATGGTCAACTTAGGTACATCATAGATGAGAAAATATGAATTCGTTTAGAAATAATTGCATAATCAACTTAGGTACATTGCAGATGAGAAAATGTGAATTTGCTGAGAAATGATTGCATACTCAACTTAGGTACATCACAGATGAGAAAATGTTAATTTGTTGAGAAATTATTGCATAATCAACTTGAGTACATCACAGATGGACCTAAGTAGCATTATTTTTAAATGAAATAATTATAATTTTAAGACTAAATAATTATTTTAGAGTATAACATACTTTTATGTATTAATACTATGCAAAAAAAGGTTAAAATGAAAATCATCAATTGACAGGTTTCACTGTTCTAGATAGAACATATTTCCTGTTGTTCTAGTGTTAAGCATGGCATTAAGATAAAGAGTTTATTAAAAAAGTGCATAATATTGTCCATTCTGCAAAAGGTAGAATTAGTAATATGTAGAATAAGGTATATAACTATCAGCATAGTACAAATTTTAATAAAAGCTGCAGAGAATTTTATGATTAAAAAATTATTTTTATGTAATTTAATTATTTTACTCTTATCAATTAATTAGCACTGTTAAAAAATTGTTATTGCTATGTTTTATGAGTTTTTTATTACATATTACAGCCTTGATTAATAATATCATAACAAATAAAATACTATATGAAATGGAAAATAGCTATAAAACATAACTTTATAATATAATGATTAAACTTTTTTTAAATAATTTATAAAGTATTGTAAAATAATTAGGTTATAATTGTTTTTTTAAATAAATAATAAAAGATTTATATCGTCGTTGTCGCCGTAATACCTACTATGTGTTCGAAAAATTACGAAGTAAATACCTATTGTACTATGTGTATTGGCGACAAAATTTTTTTTCTTTCTCAGAAATATGAACTAAACTTTAGCTTTTAATAGTTGTAAAAAATTAAAATCTTTGGCTAAGTAATAAGTGTGTAAAGTTAATGAAAACAATAGCTTGTATGTATTTACTGTGAGCAATAACAGTCAGTTTTTAATGTCTCCTGTAAAATTACAGTTTTTACACATAGTAGGTATTTACTTTGTAATTTTTCAAACACATAGTAGGTATTACGGCGACAATGACAATATGTAAGAAAGTCACATAAAATATTTTTTTATAAATAAATTTAGCTATTTTATACTTTTAGGATTCATAAGTACATATGGAAATTACTGAATAGCTATTAAAGTTTTAGTGTGGGAGCCGGGAGGGTTTTAATCATAATATTGAGTACCAAAGGTTTGATAGGTGGAATGAATAGATCTTTGGTTGCTGAGTTCAGAATGGTGCGT
>JAUZND010070391.1:0-17113 GCA_034780555.1 Coelogynopora nodosa | reverse complement strand
TTTAACTTCATTTTATTTTTGACTTAATACAATAAAAATTGCAGCATACACCGGTCTTACACTATTTCTATTTATCCAGTTATTTATTTATTCAGTTAGTATTAATAATTATAAATAATGTTTTGTCAAACTACTTCCCAATTATCTACCCGAAAATGGTTATCAAAATGGTTACCACTATTATTATAGCCATACTAAATAAATGGTAACTTAATGGCGCATTAATGGTACATAAATGGTACCCTGTACATTGTTTAGTGAATATTTTCGTGCTTATAATCGGCTCATTTTTACATATTATATACAGCCACATATTTTAAGCCTATATACGTGTGGACAACTATAGTTTTATTCCTGGTATTGTTTTAATTTAGTTATAAAATTATATATATACCTTTATGTTCTGAATTATAATTCTGAAGGTCATATTTTTACATTATTCTTTTGAGCGGCTAATCCCCAGTCATATATTGTAAATGGATTAACTTATCAAAATTAAATCATATGTACTCTTCTGCACAATGATATACAATACATATACAATATATATGATTTATATATAAATACCTATTATACAATAGACATATATGTTATTATTATAAATAAATATCTATACTTGTCTTACTGGTTAAAATCAATAGTGACTTATTTTACATTGGATTTACAAAAAGGTCCATCTAACAAAGCTGGTTCCACTCATAAGGGAAATATATCATTCTTTTTATCTGCACCGAGACCAAAGCTGATTTTGATAAATATTTATTTTCTTGGCGGAACGCAAACAAGCAAAGTATAAGGGAGGAATATACATTTATATATATCATGTAAATAATGTCAAATATTAAATTAAAATCATAAAAATATATTTTTTTAATTTGATAGTACTTTAAAGGTAAATTATATTATTTTTTTTTATATATATTTTTTTATATATATTATTTATTATATATAGTTTAACTCAAAATATAATGAAATATTTCCAACAAAAAATAATGTCATAAACTAATAAAATACATACAGAAAAGGCAGAATATGTCCACGAAACGACTCCACTTTATACTAAGCTTGCAACCTGCGGCTTTCTCCGTCATGGCAGATTGCAACATTGTTATGTGGGGTCGGTTGTTGCCTCATGTGTTACATATTTATGACCATTGACGTATCAATGGTACAGAGTATATAGGTGCGGTGGGTCAGTTGTAACAATCCAATCTTTTCCGGCACTATATTGGATTTCAAGCTATGTTAGAATGCTCACGGATTATGACAGGTTATTCCTAAGGATATTTGCAACATATTAGCAACATGTGATATAAATGGCACTTTTTAGGGGGGTTTTATGTTAGGAAAACTCGATGTATTTACTGGAGATAATTTATATTTTCTGAAAAATGATTTTGATCTACAACTATAATAATTGCTTAGTTTTGTGTTAGATATTCGATTTTGTCCTGAACATATTTATTCTTACGCTAATTGTAATTCAAATAACAGAAATTAAGTGAACATTTTATTACATTCCGTTAATTGGAATACTAGTTAAATGGTTACATACGGATTAAGTCTAAATATCGATTTAATATGACTTGTTTATCATGTATTGTCTCAATCTTTTAAATATATTTATACTTTAGTCATGTAATGTAACTAAAAAATGGTGTACTTTCTGAATGTTATCAACTTCATCAGTATTAAACAATATTCTTTGGTGCCGACAGCACATTTTTTATTTTCCAATTCTTTTCACGTGTCAACCGAAAGTCAACTGTTTGTATATATCGATACTACAAAATTATCTCGAAACAATATATAATAATTAATAAATAATAATATAATAATAAACAAATTAAATAATTTAAACGACGACAATACTCGGAAGGGAAAATATTTTATGTTTTAACGTTTTGTTTTCTAACCTGGATAAATAAATAATTATTTAAATATGACGGCCAATAGCCGTCATCCTAAGTCATCCTAGGTCATCCTGGCCTTCCGATGTCTGCCAGATGACGCCACGCCCGATGACGTATTTTATACCGGGAAAGTTAAATTCATAGTAAATTTAGTTTCAGACTTTAGTTTTGCTCACACGGTAAAATTTAAATAACAGTAAAGTTATGTTCATAATAAATTTAAATTTAAATTCACGCTTAAACTTCACACAAAATTCAAAGGTTAATTTCATATAGTAAATTGAATGTACAATATATTACAGCCCCAATCTTGTCGATTACACTTTTAACCTACCTTACATATTATATATTCACTGCATCTTCTTTTATGTTGTTCAGTTTTGATAAAAGCATTTACCACAAACCCCTGTCAGAATGTCTGTCACATAGGGTTTTCGAAAAAAAATTTCACTTCATTAAATTTATACATATCACGAAATATTCTTTAATGTACATTTATGTATATATATACATTGTATATTAATTAAATACATTACTTACTTCGTTGATATACTTTGTTAAAACAAGCGTGAAAAGATACATGAATGTTTCTATCATGTATATATTAACATATTCTGTAAGCATAAAATATTTATTAAATGGCTGTATTTTAGATTTAGATATTGAGTAATCTCAACGTGAAGAAGAAAATATTAATCTTCTTGAGGGACGTTTAGTCATTCTCTCTTATTATAAGTGAATATACTTTTCAAAGTAAACATCAGCTGCATTTATTTTCTTCGATATTGATTAATTATTGGAAGAGTTAAATTTTCGTGTGCAGTGGTATTTATCGGTAATTTCTATCTAAATCTAGATATAAAACAACAGTTTGTCAACTCACGAGAGAGTAAAGTAACATGCTGTGCATGGGGCATTTCTCCAGAAACGTAATTACCCAGGCAAAAAAATCCAAACATGCTTTTTATATTGATTACAATTTATTCCAATTAAAGTTACGGTTATTTGCAAGACGTAGCTAACGAAGAAGTTAATGAATTTTGTTTAGTTCGTTAACATTTTGCGGAGAAAATGTGTTATAATTTTGAAACTAAGTATTTAATTGTAAAATAATATGACGTGAAAAACGGTCACCATAAAAAAACTCAGCTTTTCAATTATCTTCATTAATATAATCGATAATATTGTTGTTATCGATTTTACCCAATTGAATGCACGACAAGTAATCACAGGGTTGCTGCAGGCTTATTCAAAGAATATGGTAAGTTAAAGTGGCTTATTGTAATAGTTTGAGCAACATTCATGCGAAAATGATCAATTTTTAATGTAAATAAAGTACCGTTTTTGAACAATATTCACTTCTTTGCGTGCATCATATTTACTAACCAGCTAGCAGTTCGCATTATGTTTGCATTAACTCCCTGTTAATAATGTTATTTTTACTTCCTTTTATTTATACCCCTCCTTATAGTAAATATAGTTAACACGGTGCTTTGTAACTACAATTCTTAACAACCATTCTTAAGTCAAAATGTAGAGATTTTTCTTTTTTAACAACTAGGCCCTACTATAGTAATACATCTTTTAATAAGATAAGTAAAGATATAAAATAGATTTTCCACAGTTAATTATTACCATAAACAACATCACGAGCGTAACCGGTCAATTTTAGGTAATTACGGGTGCAACATATATTTACTATATTATGACTTTCTATTTGTAATCAATAAAAAATGTAACGCTAAAATTATGCATGCATTTGCGGTTAGGTATACGATCTACAATATATTATATTTAATAAACAGAGTTCAGATACACGCGATCTTACAATGGTCACCAATTCATTGAGCATAACGAACGTGACACGCAGAATTGTTTAGCATTTTTGACACCCTATGTATGATTACTGAATTTCCAGTGAACTGTTAAAGACTATACTTTCAAATTCCAAATTGCGACAGTATATTTTTCTATAAAAAAAAATTTATTCCAAATAACATCGTAATTTATTACAAAAAACTGTGTAATAATTTTTTTTTTAATAATTGTTCTTCACACTTATATAGTCTAGATGTCTTCAATCTTGTCTGTTAAAAGCCTTTATTTCTAAAATATGAAAACAAAGAAAATGAAAACAGCTGTAAATTTATACAAAATATGCCTAATATCCGCAATACAGAAAATATCAATTAATTATCATTAATAACACGCATTATATTAAATTTATTCATCTTTATAATCATTAAAAAACGAAAAAACATGTATAGATATATATATATATATTATTATTATTTTCTGTGTTGAACATTAAAAAATATGAATCTCTTTCGGGAATTTTATAAAATGAATATTTAATATATAAAATCCACCAATTAATTCAATTTTATGATTAAAAGCACTCTTATTTTTTTTGCACATTAACACATTTATTGGAAGCAGAGTCGCACAAAAGCAAATAACTAGGCTAACTAAATGTAGCTTTCTAACGCGATTAAAAATCTCGTGTATATATTATTCACTGTATATATAATGTATATATAAATTAATATATAGCACATATACAATTATATTGTTTAATTTATATTCGGAAAATACTAAAAAATATTTTAAATGAAATATACTATGTACGATAGAGTTTACTGAAATATGGCATCCGCACGGGCACTATACTATATATATATACATGAATCAATATCAATCCACGATCAATGACTCCCGAGGAAGACAACATAGTTGTCTAAATAATTCAAAAACCGTCACAACTTACTATTACAATCTTTTTATACTAACTCTAGTCTGTATTCTCCAATATGCCCTCTATAAAAACAATGCATTCATTGTTAAAACAAGGTTTTCCTTTTAAGTTAAATTGAAACACGAGCGCGTTATATACACTAACTATTATATTTCTCTTTGGGTTAACTTAATATAGTATTGCCTATAGAACAGCATATTTGCATGAAACAGTGTTACTTACTATTTGATCATAAAATACAATTTTTTATTATATAATCAAAATCCAACCAATTTCTGTTTAATTCGGCAAAATTTATTGAATTATATTGTTTAATAGGAATAATATGTGTAGAAATGTGTTTTGTTTATTTAGTGTTTTTATGAGATATTTAATTTTTTTGTTTAAAAATGTAATAACCATTTTTAAATTGAAGTTTAATTTTATCAATATAGTGTTCTATACATTTATATATAAATATATAATATACATAACTATATAGTATATAATATATAGTCTATGAATGATAAAGAAAACCATAATAACGACCCATCAAAATTGTTTCATTATAAAAAAAGCTAAAAAAAATCTTTAAAGTCCATAAAATTCCTTCTTGCAAATATTTATCAAATGTGACAATGATCTAATTAGTTTCCGATTTTCGTGAGGCAGCTGGAAATTTGGGGAAAATATTAAATTTCATAATTTCTATGTCCTATATAGCACGACCCTTTTGATTTGGTTGTTTCATATATTTGGCTAAAAATTTTAAGAATATCTATAATTTGGTATATAATGTATGTATAATAAACTAAAGGTCATATATATTTACTTTTCAGTTTATTTACATTGATAAGTATATGCATATAGTAAATATCTGACAACATTCAATTGTATGTACTACTAAGAAACAAGCAAACATTTAAAAAAACAGAAAGCATCATCAAGTGTATTCTAAATAATAGCATAATTTTCTAATAATATTAAGATGATCATTAAATTAATACATAAGATGATCAATAAGATAATCAATAAAATGATCAATAAGATAATCAATAATATAATCAGTAAGATGATCAATCAAATGATCAATAAGATAATAAATAATATAATCAGTAAGGTGATCAACAAAATAATCAATAATATGATCAATAAGATGATCAATAAAATAATCAATAAGATGATCAATAAGATAATCAATAATATGATCAATAAGATTATCATTAAGATGATCAATAAGATAATCAATAAGATAATTAATAATATAATCAGTAAGATGATCAATAAGATGATCAATCAAATGATCAATAATATAATCAATAATATTATCAATGAGATAATCATTAAGATGATTATGGAAAATAACGATCAGCACCGAACTCGAACATTGTCAAATATTAATAATGTGTTGCCTCCAAAACAGGAGAAAAAAAAGATTTGATTAAAATCCTAATTATATAGCTTGTATTTACAATTATACAGGATTGAATTTGACACATTAAACTTGTGTATTAAACAGCCTTACCATAGGCAAAAACGTAACTATTTGGCCACAGACCACATCATAAGTAAAAGCACGTATATACGTGTAATCTATTGTAAGAGCCACTCACTCATACCAAAACGATTGAAATTAATTATATAATTGTTGTTATAGATACAGTATAGAAAATAAATAAATTGACAACAATTTTTTTATAATAAGCAAAAATTTCCATTTAAGCGGCACAAAGGTTATAATCGATTAATCCTTTTCAATTTATGTCTAGCCACAGTTCAGAGGAAAATAATCTATTATTAATTTGTCAAAACGGGACGATTGTTTCTAAATCAATTTCCTGTGATTAATTAGTCAACTCGTGTCGAAGAAAATTATCTTTAAAAAAACGATTTTCTCTCTCTCTATATATATATATATATATATATATATGTCTTCAGTATTGTATTTATTACTATTTTGAATATAATTATCTCCAATTAATTCCATTTAACTGATAAGTGTCTCCGCATTTTTTAAAGAGACGTCGTATAATATGCATTCATTGTATGTCACTGTCTAATTTTACACTTAATTCATTAAATCAAATTTATAAACGTTCAACATTTAACTGTTACGTTGGTTATGCCGAATTTAAAACAATCAATATTAATAAACGTATAGCGATAATATTGTATGATTCTGCGTCTGTGAACGATGCATATCAAAACCACTGAATTGACAATGACAATTATTGACTGACAACCTTGGAAAAGCACTGATAGGACAACCTTTCAAATATATAACTATATAGGGGATTGATTTTATTATTGGTTTCAAATTGTTGTTTCTAAACTAATGGAAAATTATCCCTCAAAACTTTAAACATGAAGATAACAATTGCGATCGAAACATTGAGTTCATACCTTATTATAATTGTATTAAACAAGGTTTCATAATTTCACTTAGTGGGGGTGTTTTCAGTGTGAAATGATAATAATATACAATAAATAGTGAATGATTACAAGACAGAACGATAAATGTGTTTATTACAATACGTCAAAGGTATGGGGAGAATTACCCAATTGCGGATGTGAATGATCTTTTTTTTTACTATTATAGTATAGCATATTTTATTTTATTAAACAGTTTTATTTGATAACTCAGATGAAGTTAAGGTGATATAATTAGAAAATATTGTTTTTGTAAGTTTAAATTTTAATTATACTAAACCAACAATATTGCAAAAATTCAAGTTTAATGAAATGTGTAGGTTTTCTTTAATTAATATAACTCACATTTTTAATTTAGAATTTTACAAAAAAAATTAAAATACGCATATATGTAATGAAAAAATCGCTTTTTTTCTACTTTTAACTAATCAAACTTTTTCAAATTAGATTTTGTCCTTCTGAAATTATTTAGCAACCATTTTTTTAAACTTGGAGATATACAAAACATTATATTATATTATATTATAAAAAAATAATTAAACGTATCAAATGATAATTTTATGTTACTATACTGTAGATCCTTCTTTAGAAATAAAATGTTATTTTTAAAATTATAAAAACAAATATTTTAAAACCTTAAAATAATTGCCAACGGTAAACCAAACGGCATTTACAGATCCACCACATGTCGTTTATAGACAGCTTCCAACTCTAACAAACAAACTAACATGTATATATATATATATATATATATTTTGTAATATATATATATATATATATAAGCACACCATGTCCACAACGAAAAATAAATAGAAAAGTTAACTAATTATAGTATTTTATATTGTTTTGTGTTTCCATGTGTATTAAAAATGGTGATTAAATAATTCCTTATGAAAAACGTGGAAAGCGCACTCACTGCACTCAATGATAGTATTATTTATTCCTCATAGAGCGATTGTATTACTTTTTTATATATTATATATTATAGTGTTTTCATTCGCTAATTCAGTTTAATTGATCAAGATAAATAAATGGAAAAGTCGATTGAAAATACAGGTAAAACTCTTACAATTGAAAATACGTTAAAAAATATAATTTCATAAATTTATAATAATAATATTAAAATAACGTTCAAATTGCAAATGCATAAATAAAACATTCTGCAAAAATGTATGCTAAATTACAAACAAAATTAATTAAATGAAAAGTGTGTATATATCTATAAAATCTCATATTTTGAATATTAAACTATCGTTTATCGATTATAACAAATATATATATAAGACAGACTCCCTTTTATTGACAAGTACGTATAAAATTGTGTAACTATATAATGTGTCAATGTTGTGTTTATTGCAGGGTAGTGGTAAATTTAATTTTCAAATTTAATTTTTATATCTACTTACTCGACTTTTTGCTAAACTTTCCATTGATCAATATTTCCATACATTAAATCATGAATACCTACAATATATCTATAAGTATATTTATACACAAATATATATATATATACTGTATACATTATATCAAATATGCTTATATATATATATGATATTATACCATCATAAAATAAAAATACGCTCCACTTCTGGCAACTCTCCTCCCTCTCCAATCGCTGGATATATCAATCACATGTCCAAGGTGACTTATCGTTAACATCATATATGATGTCTACAATTTTTTCTTACAAGAATTGACGCTTAATTTATAATATTATATAAGTCATAAGTCATTTTTGTTGGACAACATCATCATAAAAAAGCTTTTCCTGCTTCGAAACATAGAGGTGGCTGCAGCCATTTCATATCTACCATTTTCATACCAATTTCATATGTATACCATGGTATACATATGAAATTACCTAAAATACGTGTTATAAAAGTGTAATTGTACCTACTGTATAACAACGCATTAGGAACATAGAAAAAAACTGCGATGGAACAATTTAATAGAAGAATTATAGTTTACAAATTAATGTATATTTTACATTCTTTTTTAAGTGTGCTGCCGATTGGGATAGTAAAAAAGCACTTAGCAATTTCAAAAAATGACAAATTAAAATTTAAAAAATGGTATTTTACTCAATTTTAGTAAAAAAAATCGTTTCTGCACAAAACACTGAGAAGGCGAGAAGAACGATATTGAGAAAATGTATAATTTGACGCTGCAAGTATTCCGTCCATAGGTTTCAAAAATGAGTTAACTTTTTCCTATTCAACCCTAATTATCATATTTTTTGTTATTCATTATTTGAAAATGGGTTACAATCAATAAATTTCGCAAATTCACTATTAACCATAAATGTCCGCAATGTATAAAAATATGTTAATGACAATACCAAAATGTTACTGATTTAGGAACGTTATATAAATTATGCAATGTTACTTTTACTTGAAATTAGTTACTTATTTTTTGTGGACTTCTGCACCAACACCCAATCATCCGCTTTGTTCAACCACGATATATAATATCTATATATAAGACGAGCAATTATTTCAAATTTCACCCTCTGAAACCAATTAAAGCTACAATTTTTTTATCGTGTTTCCCACATTCATTGAGCAACTAATTTCTGAAGTCAACCTTACAGAATCTAACTAATTAAATGCAATCTCGTTATACATAAAACTCTTTGGATTATGATTTTGCTCGGGTCGATGTCTGCCGATCAGGGGTCACTTTTGATTGGCTCTCGACACTTAGGGGAAAATCGGCAATCCCCGTGTCTGCCTCCCCCTATTTACCATGTCCCCCTATCAGCGCTGCCCCTGTGCCCTCGCAGTGTGTTCCAACTGCTGCTCTCCAGTTCCAGTGCACCTGAAGACGGCGAGGAGAGCTGCAATTACTCTTCCGGAGAGAGCCAGGGACTTTTGAGTGTTCTGCCAAGCCATCCCTACCACGATTTATTTTCTTGTTTAAAATTACGTGTTCCTAACTCGCCGGCCGCGCTTGCTAAACTCCTGTCAGGAAATCTTTCTTTTTTTTATCACTCAGATTTAATTTAATACAAGATCCCGTGTTTGTGTTTGTGTTTGTGTTTGTATTTCTTTATTCGATTGTGTGATTTAATAGCTCTGGAGATGCTTCATTAATTGCTTTTTACTGGTGAGTTTTCCCTGCAACAGCAGTCAGAAATGTCTGAATATAGTATTAAGGGCATATTAATTTTTTATTAAAATTTATGTGTTTAAAGTATAACACATAATTTTAATATTTTTTAATTTTCCATTTTAGTATTTATAAAGGCAGTGCATTTTATATTTTCGAACAGAATACTAATTGATTCTATTAAAGATTTAATAAATCAAATTGAATTTACAAGTTTATTTGCTATCCTAATCATTTGTTACACGACTAAACAAAACTACGTAATGTGGTGGCATAACTTTAATATTTCGCACATTATTTAATCAATATGTAATCTAATATAAGCTAACCTTTTCTGTGGATTACTTCTTTAAATAAATATTTAAGTTGCAATTTGTCAACCCTTAAGTTACAAAACTAAATATATGTTTAACATTTTTATTTTAATAATTGAAATAATCTAGGTGTAAAGGCCTATAGTATACTCACCAAGCGCGACGTTACGCGACGAAACACGAAACAGTGCCGCGCGTCAAAAAACCAATTTTAGTTTTGACTAACCGCGACGCGACGAAATACCATGTGCTATTATGGCTCTATAGAGATTTGTCTATCTATATAAACAGACCACGCACAGGATAAGTAAAGATAGGGGAGATAAGTACGCAGGTAACTATTGTTTGTTCACGACCAATGTATACAGTCTGTGCTACTGAGGTGCCCTCTCTCACTCTTCATTGTATGTGTGTTTATGAATGATGTCTCATCAGTTATTATAGTGCTTATATTGAAATATTGATTTCGTCCTGCGGCGTCGCAGAAAAAGTTAATAATGTTCAACTTCAAATGCGTCGCTTTGCGTCGCGCTCAGTAGAAATAGGCTCATTGAAATGAATGTAATCAACTTTTTGCGATACGTCGCGTCACACTTAGTGGATAAAGGCCTTCTTAACAATGATATTTTTCATAGTTTTTATTAAACAAGGGATGAAGTTTTTATAAAACGAAATGTCTTTTATTTCCTTTCTTGAACAGCAACGCCCACACTCAATTTCATCGTAACATAAATCTGAATATTAAAATAATTTAAATCGTGCAATAATGTATATACCAGTAAGGCTTAGAAATTAGGCTTGTATATAGTTGAATAGATATTGACTGCAATCATCCCAATAAAAGCTTATTAAATTTCACAAAATAATTTTAGAATAATTATTTACAACAAATAATTCTGCGTGTTGACATTACTTGCAACCAAATCATTTCTGTTATCGTAAAAAAACGTGTGGATTTACCACAACAAATAAAAATAATACTAATTAAAACCTGTATGTTTATATTAATTTTAATATAAAAAAGTCACAAAGAATTATTTAGCTTTCTCCCTTTTTCTCGCCTTTTTGTTTTCTGCTTACCAATTGCTTATTCTATCTTATGAATATTAAATTCTCCGGTTCATTAGAACATAATGGGTCATATTAAAGCCTTATCGGTTTTAATCATCGGAATAATTTAGAATTTTATTAACAATATTAATGTATCAATTTAACGTTAAATTATATCAATGTCATCTTTGATAACCATCTTTTTTTAGGACCAAAAGATAATATATAAGAAAAGCTGAATCAGGCTATATAGTAAATTGATATTTTTTGCCTACAAAATGAAAAATGATTCTGAAATTAGTCTTCATTAATATCGACTTCGCCTGAGTGCATTTTGCCGACGAGTTACGTAGTATGGATTATATTCTTCATTACCTTCCTGAAAAGACTTTAATTCGCAGTTGGATATATATGGCGTGCTGGGACCTTCAGCCATATATGAGAGCTTCGGTTTTTTTTTAGCAATTTAGTTTACGATCAAAAGTGTTCTATCATTTAAAAAAACTCAATTAATATTACAATACTCCTGGACATATTTGCTATATATGCGTATGCTGTTAATCATCATTGGTGAAAGATTATTAACTCATTAACATCTATATAACACTGCCGTGGAGTACGTAGTTTTACTAACTATAATTTGTAACATATAACAAAAAAACAGTTAAATAGGGAAAGTGACATAAACGTCTAATTGGTTGGATTAGCCTACTTCCCAGAAATATGAATATCATAAAAAATGTATAATTCAAAAATTGGAACAAACAATTTTTTATTCAAGTATTCAAGTAACTTATTCATGAATTGTAATAAGACAGTTAGTTCGGAGAAGTGCAGACAGCGTGAATAAAGCACAGAAATTCATGCAAATTATTTTAATGGGATGGAAATCGTAACAAAACATGAAGTCCCCAGAATAATCGAATATTTCTCACAATGAAACCAATTAAACATATATGGGTATAGCAACCTCGTATATAAGAACATTATTAGTAACACTCATCAACTCACAAATCAACTCACTATAAATCGAATTGATAAATCGCTCTCCTAGTTGTATAATAAATATATTAAAATAGGGAAAACATTAACGTTATTTAATTATAAATAAACATGCTCAAACATTATAAATAAAGACAAGTAATGGTCACTGTGAAATCTAGTACTGAACAATCTAGTAATGTATATAAGGAAACGAAACCAAAGTAAGCTAAAGATATAAAGCCAACTATTGCCAGCACTATCGAATAATTGAATAAATTTAAAGGATTGTTTTAGGGAGGTTTTCTATAGTAGGCTACAATAAGTATATAAGATAATATATATATATAAAGTTGTAGAGTTAAATAATAAATAAACCACACGCTTAAAGTAATAAACTAAATGAAAACAATTATTAATCAATGGTTATGTTAACGATATATATATATATACACGTTGTCAATATATACCTCATCTTCTATATAATAATTATTTTACATGGTTAGCAAAGTATTATTCACTTATTTGTTAGGCTGGAGTTAATGAGCATATTTCTACCGAAGATAAGTTATACTCGTATACCGTCCATAGTTAACATCAATTATAGATATAAGTATAGTTATCTCATTTGTAGTATAATATATTTTTTTGTGACACTCGGTTACTTTTACACACTGTGGTTTATTTATAGATTTTCTAAATTTTGTTTATCGTATATTCACCATGTACCATATTTGTTTACTCTATATTTAATTGATCTATTCTGTATAACAGAACATCGTATTCTGAATGTTAGTCAATGAAATATGTAAATATTGAAAATAATGTTGAATTAATTTTGTTTCATCTTAATTCACTTATTAATTGCCAAACAGTTACGTTCTCAATTTCACATATATATATATATATATATATATAGGTGTGTGTATATATAACATAATTCTTCGTTACTTATATTCATATTATCAATATACTCATATAATTTCATTTATCATTATTATCATTCACCGTTAGTTACAAAGTTCATCTATAGTGTTTATTTATAACATGAGCATAGAGCCAAAAATCAATTTGACCAATGTTCGTTAAACAGAAAAAAAGAATGTATCACTCGAAAATGAAATCATCTTTTGGACTAAATTACATTCATTTCATTGAGGATATAACGAGATCAAAAAACGGAATAATCATCTAATATGTATGTATAACATTCACTGTGACATCGTTTATTCGAAATTTGAAAAACATGTTCTCTACCTTATAGTGTGTATACAGTTAAAAAGAAAATGATAAATGTTATTTATGTTAACTCAACATCGATGTTTTTTTTCTTTCTCACACATTTTTTTCTTCAGATTAATAAGGCTTTATGTCTAAGCGTGTTCCATTAATCATTTTTTGAAGAAAAAAGTTGACTCGACCTAATTGTGATTTACTTTCCCAGCGCTTATAACAGCGAAAAGATAACCAGAAAAACATTATCTATTTTAACTTTGTTGTTATTTCATTGAGAAGCAATTAAGAAAATGTAAAAAAATTTACTTAACAAAAATAGTTAATGTATATGACATATTAATAAACCTATATATATATATGCTTAAATGTTGATTATATATGATTAAATGTTGATTCTGTTTCTATGTATGTCCACTATTGTTTTCAACATGCAACTATAGTTTTTTCCTCAGAATTAAGTTAATAAATAATTTAAAAAATTGAATAATTAAAATGTATATATAGAAATGTGAGATTTCTTGTATTGTTGTGTTTTAAAAAATGTTTAAGAAACGATTGTCTTGATCACTAAAAGAAGGCTGCAGGCATTGCGAAAATTGAAATCGTATTAATTTTGCATTTTACTCTGAAATCGGAACTTTTAGTTGACACATGTGTAATAATAATATACAGTAATTATAAAAAATTTTATTTTGAAATATATTTTGTTCCACATACTAAAGGACTTCAATATCTTTATAATTTGCTACTGTCTTTCTGGATAAAGTGGATATTTCTTCAACATTTTCATAACACATACGTATACCTTCAAAGAATAAATATAATCAATTCAAATCTATTAATCGGCCACTACTTACTTTTATTTTAAAATGTCAATCCCCTTAACGGCTGTTAAGGGGATTAACCGCCCTTCCCTTAACATTTATTTACTTTTGATGCATAATATAGGTTACTCAAGCATTGAATTAACTAATTATTATTAAAAAAACTTTCTCCATATTACAATAATTACATTTGATGCAAAAAATTGTGATTTGAGTTTTTGTTGTTTACACGTATAGTTCCACCTTCTTATAAAGATTGGGCTCTGTAAATGTATACTTTATTAATCACATTTTATAAGTGTTGATTATTATTCGTTGTGCTATTTATGTTGTTGTTATAAATTCTAAAACAGAAATAGATAATTCAAATGCCTTTGTTATAACAGGAACTAATATAGTTACGTTGGTTGCATGGACCCCTAAACCAAATTGTAAATTGCTAATCCGCTATGAATTTCCATTAAACTGAATTGTTATTGTTACTTTGTGAAAGATTTAGCAACTGTTTAGTGTAGTATGTGTTTAAAATATAAATGTCTGAATAGTATTTAATTGTACGCATTTCGCGATCAAAAATTATTATCTGATAAATATTTTATGATATTTGTTTTTGCAATGATTGTTTATTTCAGAATTTGCCTGAGACACGAAAAGTTTTCACATTTGCTGCAAATCTGTAAATATATAGTTGTAATAATGTTTAATTAATTTTAGTTTTTTATTTATACATAAGTTAAAGCAAAATATTAAGGATACTTATATACTGCATTTAATAAATAATTTCCGAAAATGAAATCTATGAAATAATCATGACGAAAATTAAATACAAAATTCACACAACTGCGTGCACGAGTTAAACATGTAATGATTTATTGCATCCATTATCCACGAACATTAGAATAGTAACACCAGGTTTTGGGTCAATTTTGTGACAACACAATACTTTGGCAAACAGTGGATAATGTTTGTTAAGAGTTTTGAAATAATATATTTGAAACTCTTTTGTTTAATTCTGATTGATGTCTATAGTGTATGTTAAATTTAGTTTTTGAAATTAGAACTGTTTTCTGCATTTGGGTTAGTTTGTGTTCTGCTTTGTGAAGGCTGTCCTCGTTTTCGTAATGTAATTGTTGCCTGTCAATTATCGTCGACAAATATATGATCAAAATGATATCGTCAGTAAAGAATTTAATAAGTTACAAGCAAAAACCAATATATATTTTTTAATTATTCTGAAAATCAATTATAATAGATAGGTAAAACACGTTGAAAGATTTTTCTTATTTAGGTATTTTTCTAATATTCTTTTTAATTTTATACGACGATGAATAATTATAATGAATATATAATTTCCGAATATTTTATCCAAATGTGATTACACAGAAATTTTCTGCCGTAAAATGACACACATTAATATTTTACGATAGTTTGAGAATAGTGCACAAAATCCCATTAATTGATTAAAACACACTGAACGATGTATTTGACTCACATCCAATAATTTGTCACCAAATTAATAGCTAAACAAGCCAGTGAGTCATTCCAGCCAGTGAGTCAGTGAGTCAGTGAGTCAGTGAGCCAGTGAGTCAGTCTAAATTGTCAGCATAAACTAACAGTGTTGTTATCTTACAATTATTTGTACGGTAAAAAAGTACCCTTTAATAATTATTTAATAAATGGTGGGGAAAAACTTTTCTAATTCATTTAATGTTCGAAAATTAAAAATATGTCATTTATAATAGTGAACATTTTTTAATAATTTCCTAATATTCCTATAGGTATAAAGTTGTGCAATAATATGCCCACAGAATTTAAAATTCAGTAAAAATGTAATTACTATTTGTACTTTATTTGTTTCTACAAAGATTATACATAGCAAATATATATATTGTATTCATTGTTTGAATATACGTAATTTTTTTAGCTTTTTTTCTATTGTTCATTACATTTCACTATTGTACAATGCCTATGGGATTTATTTTTTACATAAATCAGTAGTCATATTCTAAATTATAAGGAACATTTTAATGATTAGGACTTTTAGTACAACAGGGATTATAAAGTTATTCTAGTACAATGGATTTGAAAGTTATTCTAGTACAATGGATTTGAAAGTTATTCTAGTACAATGGATTATAAAGTTATTCTAGTACAATGGATTTGAAAGTTATTCTAGTACAATGGATTGTAAAGTTATTCTAATGCAATAGACTGTAAGGTTATTGTAGTAGAAAAGATTATAAAAATATCATATATAGTAAAAATATAGTATCACAGGCACAATTAATATAAGTAATGAATATTTAATAAATAATATTTATTAAATATTCTTCTACGTATGCAACTTTAACGGTACTCTCGGTATGTATACCAATGTTACAGTATTACCATTAAATTAAAGGTTAAATTAAAAATAAAATACACATTACCTTGTTACCTTGTGCCGTCGAGTCGCGTACGACCCCTGGCGACTTCCATGACTTGAAACCTCCAATTCTTCTTGTTCAGTGTCTCCTGAGTCAA
>JAUZND010070380.1:6928-17115 GCA_034780555.1 Coelogynopora nodosa | reverse complement strand
TTTTTCACAACCGCGGGTTTCAACCACTGGTCGAGGAAAAAAACTAGACCTCGACTCGCTTCGATCTACTGGCTGATTGTGTTTCATAGAAAATATTTTTTGTATTTTTCTTAATCCACAAAATATTTACATATCTTTAAGTATTAGTATAATGACTAATGGGGTAACCCATCCATTTTTGACTATTTTTGTTTTCCAAATTTTTTTGAAACTCAGGAAAATTTTGCACTTTAATGCAAAAACCTTGGAAATTGACCTTATCAAACTCAAATGAATGTTTTATAATTTTTATTACATATGAAAAATGTGTTAATTAATTTGAAAATTTTCAAGCTCTCTAGTAAGTTGAAGTCATATCTTCTTGAAATGTAGCATCTTCAATTAATAGTCCATGGATAGAGTAATATCATGCATAACCAAAAATTATAAAATTGTTTTTAATGCTGTATATAATTTGTTGCAGTTTTATTGTGAACAATTAAACATAAATATATATTGGGAATCCCATATATAGGTGAACATGTGTTCTGATTTTTTATTTATGGTTGCCCATTATCAAGATATTTCCAATAGCATTTACCTTAGCTGTAAATAGCCCACAAATAACTGAATAGTATAGTATAAAATTAAGATAATTAATTCATTAACTATATAAACAAAATGGAACAAACTATAAATTTAAAACAAAATAAATGTAATAATATTAAACATTTTTAATAATCCCAATAATAAGCTTTATCAACAATCTATTGTAATATATTTTGTCTTATTTTGTACAGTGTGAAAACTGGCCAGGGATAAGTATGAAATAAATACATATATTTATATTTGTCTAAAGTGGCTCAAAATATTCCGTTTCAATTCATATGCTATGTATTTGAATTGAAACTTGCCATATTGATTTTAATTTTATTTATTTTTTATTGCAATAAATATTGCTGGGATTTATATTAATATTTAAATTTTACATACTTCACATTAAAAATTAATAGTCAACAATAATTTGAATCACCAGGATTACAGATTAATTGAAATTAAATTTATTTATAAACACTTATTAAATAAAAGTTTCAAAATATTGTGTTTTAGAAAAATAGTGCTCCTTATACTGTGCCATGGTAACTTTAGTAATACATTCTACATTTGAATTTAATACCATTTTGTAGATCATAAAGATTTGAAGATCATGAATTAAAAAATAATTAGTAATTAAGTCTTTTCCATTTGTTGTCATATATTCCATATTTTTTTATGTGCCACACATCTAAAAACACATAAATTTGACATGTTAAATGAAATGTGGTTGTATCTTAAGAAATGTGAATTATAATGTTTTTAGCCTAATTATCTTGGGATTTTGTTCAATAATGAATCAATGCCAGTACATCCCATTGTACACCTTATCATGCCCCTGGTTCCCTAGGCCAAGTGTCAATTGTTTATAAAAATATTTTTCTACAAGGAATATTCTACTCCTTGTTTGAGGTTGGTCAATTTTGGGATCCACTATATCTCAAATAACATACAAACAGACAGTGACTATTAGTAGTTAATGAACAATAACCAAATTTAACAATATAGTAGTTCTGAGCCAATGATTTGTTACCTAACCCTAGCCAATGAGCTATAAAAAAACTAATGATTGAATTTGGTTTTACCATACCAATGCAATGTTATTTTATGCTATACTGAAGTTTATAGTATTTTATTGGCTTCTCTGTTGAGTTATGTTCTCTGTTCTTTTCTATTGACTCATTACTGCAACTAATTATTTTAATAAAAATAAATAGAATGTTTTCATTGATTCTATGAGAAATATTTAATATTTTATAAATTGATTATGGTATTTATAAATTTTAATAATTCAATGTTTGGTTTTAACTTTACGGTGTAACCTATCTACTTACATTAACCATTACAATTTATTTTAACAATATTTTTTAATTTATAGTTAAATACTGCTTCAACATATGTATAATTCGAAAAACCTTTTTTAGTTAGCAATAATAATAATTCTGCATTTTTTACATAAAGACTGACTGAAAATTACATGTTGGCTCATGCATTACTTCAATGACCAAATTCCATTCCTTAAAACTATCTTATAACAAATGACAGATTATAAAGGAAACTGACAAATATAGTAAGATTTTATCATATTATCAAATAATTTAAATTTTAAACTCTAGAATTGTCAAACAATGTCACTGTTGCTTTCAGATCACAGATTTAAATTTATGACATGTTTGCTATTCCAAAAATACATTGTACTCTGTAAAACAAAATTTAAATTATAATATTGTATAGTAAATCAAACCTGTTAATTTAAATATAGTCTACTAAATTCCTAGGTAAAAATATAACTAGGCATAACCAGATCATATATAGAAACTTATGTATTAATTGTATCACTGCAACTTATTATTGATAAAAGAGGTTATGTAACTAATCAGTGGTGTTGGACTTTGGACCCTAAATGGCAGTTTACAGGTTTTTGTGCAAAAGCCATCAGTATTCTCATCGTTCAGCATTTAAAGAAATAAGTTGTAAAATACTCAATTTAAAATCACTCGGTCGAATTTTTGATATTTTAATTGCTCCATATGTTTACAATTTAAACACATTCTTTCTTTTTGACATGTTATACTTAATTTTATGTTTTTTACGATTTGTCTCTGAATTTTTCTATCTATGACAAACTCTGTTTTCGATAATTCCATCTACATCTCCCTCATATTTCCTTCCTCTTTATCTTTTGACACTGTCTTTTCTCTCACATTGACAAAACAGAAGTGAGTGAGTGATATGGGCATCCTGCTAGCCAAACTCTGGGGTCTGTTCGGCAATGAGGAGCACAAGGTGATCATAGTCGGACTGGACAATGCTGGCAAAACCACGATCCTCTATCAGTTCGTCATGAATGAGGTGGTTCACACTTCGCCTACCATTGGCAGCAACGTAGAAGAGGTCCACTGGCGCAATATTCATTTCCTCATGTGGGACATTGGTGGTCAGGAGACTTTGCGGGCGTCTTGGAACACATATTATACCGGAGCTGAGGTGAGTTCCTTTGGTTCTGGAAAATACGTAAAATAAGACATGATTTATATTCCATGTTATCTTAGTCATGATTAAACTTTGGTACATGCGAAACCAATTTTATTTTTATTCATTGTTTGTATTAATTTCGATTTATATTTATTGCTCTTTTTTATAATAATGTGTTTCTATAAAATGTTGAAAAATTGCATCTACGTATTTATTAAAATAGGAAGAATGATACTATTTCGAAATAATTTCTTTATAGGGCTGCAGTGTATGTTTGCTATTGTCATTTTAAATTTAGCTCTCTGTAATCTGAAGTTGACTAATATTCATTATTAGTATATTATTCACATGACCTGCATCTAAACATTATCGACAATTTAGGAACTTCAATTATACACCAGTTCACAGTTTGCTAACCAACAGATAAAGTTAGCCGTATTAGAAACCATTTTAAGTTCTCAATCTCTCTCTCTCTCTCTCTCTCTCTCAATTACTAACACGTCATTGCAACAGTTTCTATTGAACAACCATAATCACAACCATACTTCCGCCCCATTGTATTCTGTTGTATTTAACAATGGAAATGATTTCCATCTTTTGTGAGAAGTAACGACATGTTTTCAGTTGTCACCATGTCGTGTGAGAATAGTCAAGTATGTGCTCCGTAGTTTCTCTGTAGCTGCAGTGTTAACAATATATTATCAAGAAATCAATAATCGATAAAACTACCCGGTTATGATTGGATCATTTCTTTGTGTTTTCAGTGATACTTGCTTATGCAATCGAAAAATAGGATGATAGTTTATTTAAATATGCCGATTGATGTAATATGTGTAAGTATTAATATTCCGTTGATTTGACTCATTCTGCATGATAATATAATTTGACATAGAGCTCAATAATCGTCATTTTAAATAGTTTGTTGATTTAATTTTATCCTATATACTACTGTACTGCCTATCTGATCAACTTTTACATTGTAAATATTATAAAATGTTTCAAAAGACACTTAAAACAGCTCATTTCATGTCATTTATTACAATTATTATTTATATGTAAAAGTATTTCACATATATCATATAAAAAATTAAATATTTGACATAATAAACAAAAAATCAGCATTTTATAATCGATATTAATATTATTGATTTTATCCCTCATCACAAACCATAATTCTATCTACATTTGTATGTAAAGCACAGGTATTCTCTTCGTTTTTAACTATAGTTATATCTATGATTACTGGTTACAGTCTAATCTTTTTTAATATTTTGCCATAATAAATAATATTGTAAAAACTCTTTTCATTCTGTAGTTCATTAATTTATACAAATGTATTGCATAATAGTGAACAACTACAACTGTAGTAACCTTACCAACTGGTGTAAATAAATGACACCAGAGATAGATTTACTATGTAACCTCTCTGGCATTGTTTTACAATTCTTCATTCATCGTGACTTTCACCATTTTGGCACTACTGCTTATGGGGTCTACTCTTCTGTTCAATGCAAGTATATATGTATATAATAATTGTAGTTATGTTCTACTATATTGACAAGTCTAGAACAGATATATTTAATTGCTATCGATTACGATTGTATTATCAATTTTTATAATTTGGAAGAATTGACTGACTAACTATCTATCAACAATATACATAATATAATTATAAATGTTTGAATTCCTAAATTTATTCCAATTAGTTACATACCAATTAACTGAAAAGTCGCAACCAGTTTAGAGAACCGGCCCCATCACCTACATTCTTAGTCAGCGCATAAGTCTTCAAGAAATAAGCCACAAATATGCCTATAAAATCAGTTTAAGACTGCTTACATATAATATATGCTCGAGTATTCAGTGTCATTTGCGTTACCAGTCTCCACCAGTTACATATGTCATTTGTGTATATCGGTTAGATTGACCTGGGTCAAACTGTTTTCGGTTTGCCTGACCCACACTTATAAACATTCGAAAGAGCCACCAGCATTTTCTTGAAAACATTTTCATCGACTATTTGTTGTGAAGGAGAAGTGAGGTATTTTCCCACTCGATTAAAACAGCTTTAGATTGATTGCTCCGTCTCTGATAGTCTTGATAAGACGATTAAGACCGAACTATTCGAACCTCCATCACTTTCAACGATTGAAACTGAAATCGACGAGTGAGTGAGTGAGAGAGACAGACGGAGAGAAGGGGTTGTATTTCTTCCGGTAATCTGTACACAGCTGCAGCAACTCCTCTGACATCATTACTGTGGAGAATAATCGATTTTTTCAGTTTTGCCATTTGTATGCACAAGCAGACCTGTTCTTGTCGCACATGCAACATATCTCCTGAGTATTTGCTTGTCTTTGATATGCATAAAATAGTCTGTACCCTACATCAATTTATATTAGTATAATAATATACTGTAACTACATATATATAAAGACTAATATGTTATGATGTTACTGTCGATGTATTACTAAGAATGTCATTTATGCTGTATGTAATACTTTTAATGTAGGATACAGACTTATGTGTCGTGCAATTCAATTAAATAATATTTGCTGAAAAGATATATACGAAATTATTATTAAATCTATTTAGTTTATAATTTTTTATTGTGTTGTTTACATAATAATTATTGTTTTGCTTTATCCTTTGCTTACTTTTGACCTTAAAAATGTCGAGTCTAGATTTTCGTAAATTTAATAGCGTCCATTTATCTTGTAAGTAATTTTTACAACATGTATTATTCATCTATTTTCTGAATTATTGTCTAATTTCTGTCATGAGCGTTATCAAGCTTTTTGCGTTTTACAATGTTTTTCAGTTTCATTGTCCTCCAAACTTTTCGTTTCCTTCCAAACTATAGTGCAAGCACAGTAAATAGAATTCAAGAGTTATTAAACATATTTAATGCAATTTCATACATCGTATTATTTTCCTTGATCTTAAATATGGAATTTTGGTATATAGTGCCACAGAGCTGTTTACCCTTCCGAATTTTGCAAAATTATTCCGCATTAAACCCCCAAATTCCGCCATTCCGCATTGGGGTCATATAATTCCGCATTTCCATTTTTATTGTATTAATAATTTTTTTAATTGGTAAATAAAATTATTGCTAAACGTATTTTGTCCAAAGCAATATTGCAGTACCTAGTGCCAGTAATTGAAATAACATCTGATTGGCAAGTATTTATAGATTCTCTCTCACCTACTTACAATTATGTAGGCGGGAGAGAATCTATTATATATCTAGGCTAGTTAATCAGATTAGTTCTTGAGTGTGTGTATCTAGTTACTTCCTAGGCACTGCCACCTAAACTAAAGCTAAACTTCATATAGTATTGTGATAACATGTTACTATCTGTTATTTTGAAGCTCAACACTTTAGTATCTGTGTATATATTGTAAAGATTATATCTGGAAACTCTCCGTTATATAATTCTACGCATCATCAACCGTTTCATTTTTTCACGAGAAGCAATCTTTTAGTGTTTGCGTATGTTTTTGGATTACAGATCATATAACTGCCATACATGCCATATTGTACAGATTTGGTGTATTAAAATTTTTTTATTACATTATTTAATTGTGACAATCTACATAAAATTAATCAATAAAATAGCACAAAATTATGTATTAATGCTGCCTAATCAATAATAATTTGGGTAAATATTTTAAGCGATACATTTCATGTTTTGAACAGCTGGTAACGTATGTCAACCATGTCCCTCAACACTCGACACCAAAAAAAAACGACACTAACATGATTGGTAACACAACCCCCTCACGTCTCTCTCTCTCTATCTTCCAGTTTGTGATTCTTGTCGTGGACAGCACAGACCGGGAACGTCTGACCATCACGAGAGAAGAGCTCTATAGAATGCTCTCTGTGGAGGTAAGTGAGAACCAACCCCTCTCATCTTGGTGACAGGGGGGGTGTAGTTGAGGCTCGTGCACGTGACGTCTGTTGCTCATGTTGATGACGTCAGACGACCGTTTGCATTTGACGATGAGGTTATTTAATGTGATGAGATGTTGAACATACGTAAATTATTTGCTGGTTGAATGTTTCGTCGTTCACGTGTTCATTCCACACAATGGTCGGTCTTTCTTAATATATAAATATGTCAAATGTAAGATTAATACGTTTGAGAAATCTTTTGATTCGCCGTACTAACGAAGTATGAACCTTTATATACTTGCTCAGAGAATTTTATTATAAAGAAATTATAATATCTGTTTCTGACCTCGTCTTCTTTTCATCTTCTCTGGTTACTATGGTTGCCGACCAGTTATTGGAGGGAAGTTGATGCTCGAGACAATAAATCAATAGTCTATTCTACGATAGATATTATCATGAATTGATCGGATTACTAGATACCATTTATGTTCACATTTAAGATCAATATCTTGGAATATATCCATCTGTTTCAGTCAATAGTTTAGTATTAATTTCCCTATGAGTTTAATTGTATTCTTTTTAAACTTTATTTTAGTTATTAAATCATTCTTTGTTATTCTTGTAGTGAATATTGAGAGTTTTATCTAACATTTATAATTGGCGAAACTTCTGTTTGCTTATTGGGTAGTGTCTAAAGGATGTGTTGGAATATAGTCACTAATTTATTTAAAGAACCAACTTGTTCAGATTCTTAATATAAAACTAAATTACTTAACGTTTTAGTCTAATTATAATTACATAATATGGACTTACCAAGACAGTGAAAAGCGTCATCATAAATGTCATCACGTATTTATTTTAGTCTCCTTGAATAACCGGACGTATAATATTAAATGTTAACCGCTTTAGTTAGCCATTCAGGAAACTACGTGGGTTTCCAATAGTCTATAAATAGAATACCGTCTCAGAGTTACATATGCCGTGGTGTGTGTGTGGTACGGGTGGTGATGAAGCAGCTCTCAGTGAATCAATAGCTAATATGGCAGCTAACTAACTAACAACGCCTTCGCAATGCGCATGTTGGCTTATGCTGTGATGACGGCTGTTGACCGACTCCGCACGTTCATACATTATCAGCTGACATTTCTACCGCAGCGGTTGATTTCAGCACTGATTTCAGTCGTTTTCTGATTTCTGATTAATCCTAATTAATACAAGAGTGCAACAAACACTGAAACGAGCTAGTGAAATACAAGTTGATAAAGAAGCCGTTTGCCAAGTGACCAGCAAGTCAATCCAACAATCCGCAAATAAATGTTTAGATATTGAAAAATATACAAAAAATAAGAAATAAATATATGGCTAAAGTATATTATGATATTGATGAATAGTTGATTTACAATCTACAAAATTTAATAATATTAATAACTATAATATTGTTGTATACTTTTCGAACGTTATTTACCTATTTCTATCAAAATTATTATCTGTTGATTAAATTGGTCATTATAGTTAGAATATTTCGTTTTCAATTATATGTCCACTGCTTGAATCGCTAGTAATTATTCGTCTGCATACTTATATAGTATACATTTTCGGACAACTATTTCTTAATATTCTTTTATAATCAACTCATTATTTCTTACTAGTAAGTGGAAATTCTCCTGAACTGAGTGCCTTATTCTATAAGCTTTGTCTTCTGCGTTTACAACACTATTGTGGGACACTCTCCTTGTGTCAATTGTATTCTGCACTTTATGAAACGATATGAGTTTTGTATTCTCTCACAGTTAGTCACTTATTTATCTGGAGTCGAGTTCGACAGTTATTTATCGACAGAGTTGAGTTCATGATACACTCATACACTTCATAATTATGAGATCATTTCTCCTTATCATTTTTAAACTTATTTTAATGGAAACTAAGTAAAATATTGATAGCATGCTATTGTCAATAATTGCTTCTATATATAATTGTGTTTATGTTTGATTCAGTGTATATTTGTAATTGATTTAAGAGATATCATTTCCAGACATTAGTTTCTTCGACAAAATATTGACTCCCACAAATCATGGAAAGTTTAGGAGAGGGATGCAATTATAATGAATTGATAGTTTTTTGTTTGACAAAGACGAATACTGCCAACTTGTCTGACTATGCACTACTTATTTGATGATCGTACTACTTATAGATATGGTAAATAAGGTGTGTACTTGTTTATAACCGGTTTGAATACTGAAATAAATCTCATTTATAGGACTGTTTCTAACTCCATTAAATTGGCCTTAAATCAGATATAATAATTGATATCTGATTTCATCAACATTTGACCTACATGATGTCTCTGCATACATTTAATTACCTAAACTATGTCAAACGGTCAGTCTAAAGTGTGGAACCATGGTACAAAGTGTACTCTTCCTGTATACATTGATCATTCCTTTATTTATACCAATCGATTGTAGACCTATTGAAGTACAAGACAGTGTGTTATTGAGGTGAAATCTATTTATCTATCACTCGGCACTGTTTTTATGTTGCTCACCGGCCGGACTTCAGTAAATATTATCAGTTATAACACTGTTTCGGTCACATTATTGGACATCATTATGTTTAGTTAAATGTCTTTTTACGTAGCCTTGAAGCCTAGTTATAAACAATATCGTTCGGAAACACTAAACATTATAGTATACACAACAAAAAACAACTAATGCTATTGATTTATATATATCGATATATATTCTAATGCTATTTCCGATTTCTTTTAATGAAAAAAAATATATATATCCCGGCAAAAGCGTGAATCGCAATCTACCCTTGACTATTTTGTTGTTTATAATTTTGCGGAAATGTGTCTCGATCTCCTTATGGTTCATAAAATTTAACATGTCTCTTTTTATCCGCCACAAATTGGGTCACTTCGTCTTTTTCTCCTATTATGTTCTGTGTTGAGTGAGCTTTGTTGCTGCGAGATTGTTAGCTATTGAGTTTCATTTTCAATTCAGATGACTTTGATTTCACAGTTGCCATTACGATCAATTTCCTATTTGTATTATATTGAGGTTACTATTTCATTTGTCCATTATACTTATTACTAATTGAATTCATTACTAAATGGCAAATTCTCTTAAGCAGACGATGAACAAAGCAACTGGCATTGAAAGCTGTTAAATAAATTAACGAAATTGTTTTACAGATTTGTTGCGTGTTTTGTATTTGTCAATTAATCGATTCGTAA
>JAUZND010070369.1:0-17116 GCA_034780555.1 Coelogynopora nodosa | reverse complement strand
GACTCTGGAATGAGTAAATATGTGTCGTCGGCATATTTGATGAACTGGTTATCAGCGTAGACTGGTTTTAAGTCGGAAGCCACAACTATGAAGGCTGGAGGACCAATGGCCGAACCTTGAATAACTCCAGCGTTGATTTTGGCTTTTTCTGATACAGAGTTGTTAGATATGGTTCTGTGTGTCCTCTTTGTGAAGAAGCTTAATCTTAGCCAGTTGTATATGTTATCTTCTATTTGGAGGTCTAATAATTTTTAGAATATTTTTGCGTGTCTCACCGTGTCGAATGCTTTCGAAAAGTCAAGGGTAATAACACGACATAGTCGGAAAAAAGGTCATGACCTTTGAAATTTACTTTTTTCTTAAAATATAATTATTTTATAGTCTTTTGGTACACTTTTCTCATTTTAAAATGAAAAAAAAGGAGATTTTTTTTGTTTGTTTTAATATTGAAAAAAATGAAAAATCACTTTTTTGTCAATATTTCAAATAATCTTAATTTTTGGAACACTTTTTTCATTTTAAAATGAGATAAATGAAGAAAATATAGATGTTTTAATTTTATAAATGAAAAATTTCCTTTTTTTGTTTATATTTAAAAAAAATTATTTAAAATTTTTTTTTCAGACTTTTTGTTGATATTTTTTAATCTAAAAATTAATTTTAAAAATTCGGCGACCTTTGAAATTCGGTGACATTAAAAAATATATTTTTTTAATAATTTTCAAAAATGTGTTAGTAATTTTAATATTAAAAAATAATGAAAAAATATAATATTACAAATATTAGAAACTTATTATTTAAATTTAAAATAAAAAAAGAATGCCGATAATTTTAGCGCACGAAAATGTCAGTATCTCAAATTAATAGGAGTTATCTAGGAGGAGTTATCTAGGAGGAGATATTCGGAAATCATTATCCAAATTACCAGGATTTCTCTGGTCAAAGTATCAACCAGAAAGGCATATTTGGACATAATTGTACTGGTCCAGGAACTCGTCTAGATTTAAAATTTTATGAAAATGATCAACCTAAAGAATGATAATTCCCATTTAACATAGTTGATGCTGCATCTTATAAACCGGATATTATTTATAGAGATAATGATGATATAAATATTCGACATAAACTGATCAATAAATGACTTAAGAATTGCAAGAAATAGAGAATCCAACTCTTAGAGAAAAATTAGAAAGATTTCTTGTTATGAATATTTAAAAGCTAAAATAAAATTAGGAATGGGTTTTGCAGATGAAATCAATAAAGAATATAGATAGCAGAAATCTTTAGTTAAAGTAAAAGTATTTAATAAAGATGATATTCATTCAGCTGATTCAATTCATATGCCAAATGAAAAAGGATATAAAAATATATTTGCAGTAATAGATGTACATTGTATGTAGAAAATTTGCTTGGGCCATTCCATTAAAAAATAAACAAGCTTCTACTGTAAAAGAAGCATTGGAAATAATAAATTGTAAACCTAAAAAATTATAGGTAGATAATAGATATATTAATTTTATAATAAGATATTTAAGACATATTTTAAAGAAAATAATATATAAATGTATTCAACATACAACGAGGGGAAAAAAAGCAGTGATAATTGAAAGATTTAACAGAACATTAAAAAACTTAAAGTTCATAAAATCCAGACAACAAGGAAATCATAAGTGGTTAAAATGTTACCTGAGATGATAACATTTTATTATAATAAAATTCACACAATATAAAAACAACGCCTTCTTTAGCATCTACAAACCCAGAGAATATAAATCAAATAGTTAATGAAAATATAAAGGACAATAAATCTACTGCTAAACCAAAGTTTAAGATTGGGGACCATGTACGAATTTATAAATAGAAAAGTAAATTTAGAAAGGTTATATCGGTTTTAACAAATGAAATTTTAATAGTTTATAAAGTAAATAATACATCACCAATTATATTTGAAAATAAAGCATTAGACGAGGAACTTATATTAGGAAGATTTTATACAAACGAATTACAGAAAACAGCATTTTAATTTTATTCTTAAAAAAAATTATTTTAAAAATGTTATAAATAAATATGGAAATGATACTAATACAAATGTTCAATTATTTAAATGGGCAAAAGATTTTAAAATAAAACTTTTTTATTATTGTATGAGATATGAAATAAAACCATTTTTAAAGAGTAAATCAAAGTATTATGCTATTGTAAATATTCACGCATCAGAACAAAAAGGTGTACATCATTCAGCTTTACATAAAGATACAAATAATGTATTTCTTTGATTCTTATGGAATAGATCCAAATAAAGAATTATTCCTTGCGAAGAATTAAAGATTTAAATTTACCTCATTCTGAATTAATTTGTTCAACTTTCAAAATTCAAAATTTAGGCGAAAGACATTGTGGACAATTAAGTTTATAGGTTTTATATCAATTAAGTTTAGAATTTACAAAATTGAGTAATTTAACTAATGTATTTGGAGAAGGTTTATCATCTGGAAATATTTTTAATGTAGGTGTCACAGATAAACGATATATAAACGAAGATGGAGATTCAATGAAAGGAGAACTTAATATGAAAAGAAATAAAAATGATATATCTGGCAGAACCAAATGATGAAAATGTTTCAGCAAATAAAAAATATTTTTGATTATGAAATACTTAAACCTCATACAAAAATATGTTTAACTATTTCTCAAAAATAATCACTTGAAAGATATTTAAATTATCCATATATCTTATCAGAATATTTTTCCACCTTTTCGATTTATACAAAATATAGAACAGGATTAAAACTTTGGAATGATGGAAATAATAAATTAGGACAAACAACTTTAAATCCATATAAACTAATTGGAAAAGATAATAAATGTAAAGATAATGAATATGCAATGCATTTTGATGAAACAAATAGTGCACCCTAAACAAAAATTTTGGTATAGAATAAATATACTTTCTTCCTTCTTGCTAAATGTGTTAAAACCGGGAGATCATTTACTAGCAGTGAATGAAATAGTTTTTTAGGATGGAATGGTAATTTACAATGATGTGTAAATTGACATCTGAAGTTTATGGAATTACTACTAATACAACTAAAAAAGATGAAAATAAACATCTTTTTATTCTTAGAAATTACAATATTTCAAAAACTATAATTGGAAAAATAAAACAACACTTATAACTACTACAAATAGTGATTCATCATGGTTTGGAAAACTAGTTGTTGGGTTGCCAATGATGTATGCTTAGTTTTGAAAAAGGAAGAAGTTATATATTTTAAGTAATTCGTTTCGATTATGCATTAACTTATAATGAAGTAACTGTTGTTACAGATTTTATTAATAAATATTATAATTTATAAATAGTTAATTTTTTTTTATGAATTAAGCAGAAAAATTATTTAGATATTGCAAGATATAAACATAGAGCACAATTTATGTTATATAAAAAGTATGAATTAGAAAAGTAGCTTGCTCATTATATTAAAATTAAAAATAAATGGGAAAAGCTTATTCCGCAATTAAAATTGGGGGGAATATCTTTAGTTTTAGTTTCTTCAATTAGTGCAGTAATTATTAGAGCAGTAGCATATGGTATTTTAGGTAAAGTAGCAACTGTAAAAACTGCTATTACAAAAATAGGTAACGAAAAAAAAGTTATTTTTAATTTTAAAAAAGAAATGAATTATTTTTACATAATATAAATAAACTATGTAAACTGAATACTTAAAATGATTCAAATTATTCAAATAATTCAAATGATTAAAATGATTCAATAAATTTAATAAATTTAATAAATTCAATAAATTCAAATGGAATATTCAATTCAAATAATTATATAACACAGATATTTTTAAATAATCCAATACCATATATTAAACAATTTTAGTTAGTAAAATTGATCCAAGTAAAAAATTAATGAATTATTTGTTAATGAATTACTTCTACACTTTTTTCTTTTGAATAAGCTACCCAATCGGAAAGCAGCAATTTATGGAAGAAACCAAGAAGTAGTGACCCTTTAATCCGTTTGTTATATCGTATTATATTGTATATTATATGTTATTCGTATCTAATAATATTATGCAAAAGTAATGTGTATTACGTGTCAATAGATGGATTACATTGTCGCCAACATAATGCGATTGTTATAAGTAGGGTTTCAATATTATGCTGTATTAATGTATAAGATAACAAATGAAAGGACCGAAAGGGTTAACCGAAAGGTTAAAGCAGTGTTATAATGGCCTATTATTTTTTCAGATAAATTACAATATGTAAAGTATCCATATGATTAACCTGTAATGTTTATACTTTAATGACTTTAAGCATTTAAGGTCATTCGTGACCATGTTTTTCGATAATTTTTTCACGTATTTTATAGGACTTCAAACAGATAAAATTTAACAGTTATACATCATCAATTATCAGTTTATGTAGTTAAAATGCAAAAAAATGTAACCATTAAATATGATAAGTAAACACACAACAACAGAAAACCCCAAAATATAGTATAATTTTTTTGGGAGGTATTTATGTAATAACAAATAACAAAATAACGTCTAGAGTATTATTTATCCTATTTTCTAATTAGTTGGCTATTGCTTTTCTTTTGAAGAATTTGACTGTGTTAGATTTTGAGCCGGGGGAGTTTTACCATGGGGCATTTGTACCCAAGGGGAATTAGATTGCGGGGGAATTTGACACGGGGGACTTCACAATGGGGGATTTTGACCCGGGGGAAATAGAACATGGGGAATTTGACCCGGGGAGAATTTAACCGTGGGGGAATCGGACCCGGAGAGAATTTGACCACGAGGGATTTTGACAGAGGCTAGTTTTTTAGATTTTTTGATCGTGTGTGATTTTGACTATGAGGGATTTTGACCCTGTAGAAATTTGTAGTGTGGGATTTTGAACGTATGGGATTTTGACTGAGGCTTATCATAGGAACTTTTGACCGGAGGGATTTTGATAGAACTCCGAAAATATATAGTATAATAATGTTTTTTAGACGCGTCACTACAGGCAGTCAAAAATCATATTAATTATAAAACCTTCTCCCTTAATACTGCACAAGTGTTGTAATGTCTCTAGAATGTAATTTAGAAGAAAGATTGTAACTGTTAGGAAAATATTATTTTTTTAAATAAAAGTGTACAACAACTGTACCCAGTTTAAAGTTTCTACAAAAACTGGAAGAAGTCAAACATCTTGTAGGTAGGTATTTTTATAAATTTATAAAACAGAGAGATATTAAATTGTGATGAAACAAAACATTGCTCGCTTTATTATATGCTCTATTAAAAACCCAGAATTAAATAATAAAAATATACACCTATTACTGTTTAAAAACAGTAACAAATAACTTTTAACAATACTATAAATAGTAATGAAGGTATTTTGATCAAAATATAAACTTAAATTATTTTTTAAAATAATTTTTTAACTGTGAATTTATTATAAACACGTATTAGTGTATAAGTAGTGAAATGTTTAGCGGAATTCTTTTATATGTACATATGTAATTGTATAAATATGCATAATGTTAATGTTAAGTTGTAAAATATCGTGATTTAAGGATTTAGGTAGTTCAGTTTATACAACACCCGGCCAGCCTGCCACAATGTTACGAAAAATCAAATTCAACTCACACAGTTTGCACGTTGATAGAGTAGAATGCTTTGAGATTATAATTTAGTTACCAAGGACAAGTAACGTAGACATCGCAACCGTCGATGGAATCGATTATCAAGGGGAATGAACTAATTTGATAGAAATCCTTTTAGAAAATATCGCGTTCAGATTTATTTGTTGGCATAGCAATCTACAGGTGTTTTTAGAAGCGATGGCTGTTGAAACTCGTTTGATGGCAGCACAAGAGACAGATACATAAATTCCAAAGAAATCATCTATGACTCTTTCAAAGGAGCCGGTAGCGTAAAATCGAAGTACCACAAGAACTTGAAGTTCTACAGAAAGCGAACTGTTACTATACTACTTCCTCTACTATCGCGAACACCGAACTTACTACAAATCGATAACGTGTCATAAAATCATCTTCGTCATAGTAATGAAAAGCGTTCATTCTGTCTCTTGGCATACGAGTTCGCAAAAGGGGTTTATTTTGGCGATGCCATTCTTCTCGCATTCTTATGATGACTATTTTTCAACCTCTACTAGATTTGGCAGTAATCGCATTTAACCATGTAATATGTATTATAGGCGTCATTTGATCCACGTCTCGGCTATTCAGGCCTGCTTAGAACCAAATTATCTAACTTTTTAATGTAAATTTAAGAGACGGCTCTTATAGAATTTTAGCCTCGGCTTGTAGGATTCGTTATAAAAATCCATTTCTGGATAAACCGCGGCCGCCAAAATAATTTAGGCCGTGGCTCAAATTTGGACTTAAAAATGTATCTTAAAAATCCATATTCAGTTAAGACGCGTTGTAACTCAAAATTGGGCGGCAGCTTCTCTTAGATGTCGTTTGAAAAACCTACCCTATGTTAGATTTTTTAAGACAAGTATTAGGAGGAGTTAAACAACATCTTTCATAGAGTTCCTTCTTTGGGATTATTGTGGGCCAGTATTTCTGTATAGCGCTGCTCAGGGGAGATGTAAGTGTGTAGCGTCTATTTAATGTTGAAACTGGTCGCCAGTGTCCCTGTGTTTGCGATGGTTTCGATGTTAATGTGAGCAGTTTAGATCTAAGTTCATATGAGAGAGCGCACAACTTTAAAACTGGAGTTAGACGTTTTAATGCTGTCCTCGTGGCAACCAGGGAGTGATCCACCGAGATAGTTGAAATGCTGACATCTGTTTAGCACAGATTTAAAGCTACCTCCGTACTCTCTTAACCTCAGTTTTCAACGCATTTATTAAGAGTTCGACTTTGGAAGCTGATAGTACTAAGTTGTTAAGCATTGTTTATACGCCGGTAAACATAGATACTATAGAAGGTACAATTTATTATAGGAGACAACAAGTTTGGGAACATGTGAGAAATTATGGTAATAGCTTAGTTTTTAATTTTATTTTGAAAACTCGGAAATTCATTTCAGATCTAATATTATTAGGCAGTTTGTTCCAGGACTGGGGTGCAGCAAACGAGAATGCTCCATGCGCAGATGAAACACGCGAGATATATTGGTGGAAAGCTGCTGGTCTGAGTAAAATATATAGGTATTCAGGGGTATCACAATAAATGCATTTGTAAATCATACAAAACGATGTTTGTAAATTATGCGGTTTCGGATAGGAAGCCATTGAAGCTTAGAGAGGACGTCGGAGATGTTTGTGCTGGATTTAGGAAGTCGTTAAAATATGCGAGCGCAAGTGTTTAAAATACTTTGAAGACGGGTAGTTAAATATTTAGTGCATATACTGAGAATGGCATTAAAATAATCCAATTTAGAGAATACCAGGGCACTAATGATGAGTTTCGTGTCGTTTTCACAGAAGGATTAGCGAATTCGACTGAGGTTACGAAGAAAAATAAATGAACTATGACAAATAGAGCAAATGTGTTCTATTAAATGTAATGGACAATCTATCGTAGTGAAAACTGAAACAACGGGACTTGTATTTCCCGGGCAACATGTAGGTGTGTAGTTTTTATGCGTCGCGAAAGCTGGAATTCTTGAACATTTCACGGATCGCCCATAAAATGGTGAACTAAAACGTACTTTTGATAATACTAGTACCATATCCCATTTGTAGTTGTGCTAGATCAGATATAATTAAAAAATTAATAATATAATATCTAGGCTACATTAGTAATATCAAATATTTGTCAACCCATTGTAAAAACCGTTTTAGTAAAATAGTCCTGATGTGTAGTTTTAAAAGTTTTGTTAAATATTATTAAAGTTATTGAAAATATGAAATAGAAATAATAACATTGTTAATTACATTAAAAAATATTTCTCCATTACATTCTCTATTATATTCAAACAACGTTTATTGTAAAGTTTTAAGCAATGCACAATATCATCAACATTACTTACTTTTACAAACGTAATGTGAGATAATCCATCAAGCAAATCAGAAATTTTAATTTCTTCCTCATTTTCTATATTAAATAAAATTTTATCAAAGATTAAATTAATATATGTTTAAATCAAAAAGTTAAAAAGTTGCAGAGAAATTAAAAAATAGAAAAACGTAACGTACTTTAAAATTAAATATTAAAATGTATAATGTTCATATAAATAAAAAGATAAAACATTGTACTTTTTTATTAAAATAA
Source organism: Coelogynopora nodosa (assembly GCA_034780555.1). Lineage (NCBI taxonomy): Eukaryota > Metazoa > Platyhelminthes > Proseriata > Coelogynoporidae > Coelogynopora > Coelogynopora nodosa. The sequence continues at coordinate 8,868 of JAUZND010070369.1, read as the reverse complement.
ATATTATTCCATATAGGTCCAATATTTAAGACCTTCACTGGAGTTCATAATTACGTTTTCGATTTGGATTTTTATTTACTAATTCATAATTGAGGTCATCATGCCCAATTCTGTCCCCTGATTAATTTAAGTAGCTGACATACCATTTTAAAAGTATGTCATGTATTTCCGAAGTCTTTGTCCATGTTTTATATAGAAAAACAATCCAAGTATGTGTTTCTTTATACTATATATGTGTTACATTTATTGTAATTTATTAGCCCCTTCAATGGTATAGTTGAGGTTATGTTTGGTGTTAAGTTCAACTTAAAACCAAACGTAACTTCATTGAAAAGTGTTAGATGTTAATCCGAAAAAAGTTTTAAAGTCAGATTTATGTCAAACATTTAATGTTAAGTCATATTTAACTCGGTGATAACACTTTTTAAGCTTCGCCGGTTTCATATGTAATTTTTGTATTTGTAATACCTTTAATCTTTAGAGGTTAAATGATTTTCGATATTATGCTCAATGCTAGTTTTGTTTTTTCATTAATTTGTAAAGGTGATTTGTTTTGTATATATTGTAAAACTATTACATATTTTTATTAATATTTGCATTAATTAATAATTTTATTGATGTGATGCAAGCAGTTGTCGTAGTAGTAATATGTCGTACTCTTTATTTAAATAAATATATTCAATTTATCTCTGTTAATTAATAAAATCAGAAAATAAATATGTAACATATTTTTAGAATGATTTTGGCTATCCATAACTTTGGCTCGCATGTGACTTTCTATAAGTGGTTCGTGTTTGGATAGCCATAATATTTGTTTCCTTAATTCAGCCAGAACGCCATTACCGAACCATACTTAGGACAAATATTTCTTTTTGATTGGGCAATATTTTCTAAGATCGTATTTTTTTTAAAAATGTCATGTTTTCAGTGATATTTTCTCTATGTTCTATATTTTGTAATATTATTTTATTGATTTTTGTATCAATAATTTCTTTCTTATTGATGTCTTATTATTGACAATTATTCAGCCTATATATTGACAATTTATTATTCAGCCTAAATATTGACAATTATTCAGCCTACATATTGACAATTATTCAGCCTTTTTATTTATAATTTATTCTTTTTTATATTTATATTCTATATTTATTTATTCTATTTATAATTTATATTTTATATATTTTATTTATAATTATTCAGCCTATATATCGACAATTATTCAGCCTATATATCGACAATTATTCAGCTTATATATTGACAATTATTCAGCCTATAGGCCTATATAAACAATTATTCAGCCTATATATTGACAATTATTCAGCCTATATTGACAATTATTCAGCCTATATATTGACAATTATTCAGCCTATATATCGACAATTATTCAGCCTATATATTGACAATTTATGAGGGTATATATCGAAAATTATTCAGCCTTTTTATTTACAATTATTCAGCCTATATATTGACAATTATTCAGCCTATTATATATTCTCCAAATGATGACCACAATTACTCTATTCCTATATAGTTTCAATAACTTCAATATACTTCAATAATAAAAGTATTATCTATAAAAATAATTAAATAATAATATGTTTCAAAGGGATATTATATGTAATATTTTTAGATTTGGTCTTCATTTAATACATGCCTAAATAATTAAAAATAATATTCCGTTTCATTGCACGATTAAAGAATTAACAAAAATTATAAATCTGATTAATTATTAACAGATTCTTAAATAGATTCATTAACCCTTTGTTGGATAGATTAAAAAATATATGGGTTGTAGTTAAGAGGAAGTATAACTATCATAAGAGGAGGTATAACTCTAACTAACTTTTGTAACTATTTAATTTCATAAATAAATAGATGTAAACTAATATTCTCCTATTTTCATATATATATTAAGAATTTAAAATTACTACATTAATTGTAATTATGATATATTTAACTGAAGTATATCCTTACATAATTTATAATTATATTATATTTAATATAATTTTGATTTTAATAATTATAACTTATACAAATTTTTCACACATAGTTATTAGAAATAATAATATTTAAAAATTTGATTATAAATTATTTTAAAAGATTACTATGTAAGATTAATAAGTATAATAAATTATTAGAAAAATATAGTAATAAACTAAAGATTAATAGTATATATATATTTGACAATCCTATATTATAACATAGCAGCGATAAAATTATTTCATAAATTTAATAAATTAAAAATATTATGCTATAAGCTTTAGTTGAAATACATAACCAAAATGAATTACACGTTTTGTTTGAGACATTTTGAATAGCTATTTTTAAATAATCAAACTTTTTTTTAATATTGTTCTTTTGACGTCATAGATATTCAATATATTATATTTATAAAAATAATATTTAATCAATAATATTTTTAAAAATTCATATAATTATCGTCCATAAGCATAACATAATTTCAATAATAAAATTTCAATCCGTTTATTAAAAGTATTACCTTATATTTTTTATTATTTGTAAAAATCATTTTTATATATATATCTATTATCTATATATCTATATATAGAATCCTGATTATAAGATACTTCACTTTATTACTACATGAAAAGCAAGAATATTTTGTTCACTGTGTATAAATAATATAGGTACTACAACCTTTTCAAGTTTTCAGATTTTTTTAAATAAATTAAAAGGGTTTTAGACACATGCAACAATAGGTAAAACTGCACACATTTGCCTGTATTTTAATTATATATATCTGTCAGTTTTCAAATATATATATATATATATATATATATATATATATACATTTTAAAAACTCAAAGTAATTTGTTCAACATTACTAGCTTCAAATCGACGGTGTCGCACTGCAGAGGTAATCAGTTTATTCCAAACCTAAAAATTAAAAAAAAAATTAGATAAATTATGATGACATTATTTGAAGTTTTTAAATTAAATACGCGTATATTTAATAATTGCTATCATTATTTGTAGTATAGGAACAACATATTATTTTTAAGCGAAGCTACATTTTATAAAATAAGCATGAACTGTATTTAAACATTGACACCTTTAACTGTCAGTTCAAATTTAGTTAAATAGTATATTTATGACGATTTTATTAAATAAACTGCTTTGCAGTTTCTATTGATCACTTGGTAAACAAAATATATTAAAATGAAATAAAATAATACCTATAAAAATATATATTGATTTTAATGGTTCACATTATAGAATTATTAATTAAAATATAGTAATTAAATTAGATTAGATTTATTAAATGAAATAGATAAATAAGAATTTCGAAAAATATATCACATTATATTTAATAACCATCGAAACATACTGAAACTTAGCAGAATTACTTGATATATTATCGTTAACAGTGGCGGATCCAGGGGGGCTAAGGGACGCACGCCCCCCGGTAATTCTGTACTAGGCGCCCTTTGCTAAACTTGGTTCAGCACTTATAAAAAAAATTCAATGTGTCACGTAATCTCACGTGATGCAACACAAATTTTGACCAAATAACTTTTAATTCTGGGACTGCATATTTTTTTTATCACAAAATTTCGATTTAAAAGCAGGTTGAGACCCAACATTTTTTTTTAATAAACTAGACATATTTCAAAATATTATTTATATAAATATAAAAACCAAATTTATAAACAAATTACAAAAATTAAAATAACCAATTCTTATAACATTCAACTCTATAATATGTTCAGGAACCGGTCAGGAGACCTACAACATGGGGTCGAAAAAATATAAAATGCTAAATGACAATAAAATGAATAAACCTCACGGTCCCCAAAGATTGTTATATGTTAAGTGGTACTTTTTTTATAATAATTTAGGTTTATTAATGAAGCTTTCAATTAAGCAGCATATCAGCAAATAGTGGATTCCCATTCCCATATTTATTATTTTTAAATACACGTTCTTAGGTTTCAGACATATTATAATATATTTAAATATATGCATAATGGTGAAATGGCATCTCTCAGAAAAAAATTGTGTATTGATTCCATAATATTACAATCAAAGGGTGAAATTTACACTCATTTATCTTTCAATTTCTCTCTACTAATAAATAAAAGTAAAAAACGGCTTAAAATATATTTGATATACTTACATCAATGAATGAATACATCTGACTGTTAGAAAGACTTTCAGCTGTATTCATCAGTGTATTCGGAATCATAAAAAGTTCTCCTGCTCCAATTGTCAGTTCATTTGAAAAATATTCAAAATTTGTCTGAACGCTTTTCTGGTCAGGGACTGTCTTCGAGTACATTAACACGAACAATGGGGTGATTTCTATATCATGATAAACAATAATATAACTTGTTTGTTTGACAAACACAAATACAATAAACTAATTGATCAATTGCTAAAATATATCTATATCTGTCCACTTTAGACTTTAGTAAAATAACGCCCTATATAGTCATAAATATTATATTTATTTTAATAAATTTCTAATATGAAATATCTATGTGTATAGGTTGTAAACACTTTTCATTTTTGAACTTCAAAATACAATGATTTAATCAATTTATCATTTAAAAATATACTGACAATGTTTAATTATAGATTGATTACAAATTAGTTCCAATAAATTATAACTATTAATTATTATTAAAAATACAAATAATATAAATACATAAAGAAAAATAAATAAAAAAATTTTAATTAAAAAATATATAAATATATATAATTACAAATATTATAATTTTTTATATGTAAAACTATTGATAATACTAATTACCCACCACAAATAACTTTTGTGAAAATTAGCACTACTTTGGAACTTAATTGTAGTCCATAACAAAAATTACAGTAAATTAGTTAATAGCTATTACGAACCTAAATTCAATTACGACTAAAAAGATATTCAATAATTTGTGTCGAAGTTAAGAGACATATTTAAATAATGAAGTTTCTATTAAAAAATAATATCTACTAATATAAATGTTTTTGATTAAACCTTTAGTATGAAATTACTCAAACATTTTCCTCGTTAGCAAGTGATACACTACATCATGCCAGTTGTTTCGTTGAAATCCAGAAATAAAAACCTACATGTTACTCTTTATATATTTTTTACATATGATTCTTAAAACTTTTGTATAAGACAATTTAAAAATATTTTTTACTCATCTGACTTTGACCCTCTCTATAATCTTGGATAAAATATTACACATTATTCGATTAGTCATTATTCTATAATAGTATTGTAATTGTTATTCATATAGAACATTAAAAATGTAATACTTAAATGTCTTACTAGATGTTTGTCAAAGATATATTTTAGTTTTCTTAATGCATCTTGTGAAGGATGTTTGTTTCCTTTGACCAAGGCTACATAAAGTACCGCATGCAACCGTCGATGTATGTTTAGTATATTGTATATTTTGTTCCAATCAATAATTTCACCAGGATTGATCATACCTTCAAATGGATTTTTAAAATATTGTAGCATATCTTAGTTCATTAAAGTTTTAAAAGAATTTTGCATGTAATATTAACGAAACGATAACACCAGTTAATATCGCTAAAAATTATATTATTATACAAATACAGCAAGTACAACAAGTTATAACTGCAAACGACTGGTCAGTAACAAAATATCTATGATGATTCAAGTAAATGAGCCTTAACAAAAATAATAATCATTATTATCTTATAATGGAAAATAAAACACTTTTAAAAACAACAAATTACAGAACAATTCATTGATATGGATTTCTATCATTGTTTCCTATTTTTACACACAATTCAGTACCTATATTTTAGTGGTATATATCGATACTTGTGTGCTTTATATATTGGACAGATATAACGATCGAATATTTAAAATTCTTATCCGTTTTTACAAGCATATCATTGATAACAACCATTTACCAGCATATCATTCATAACAAGCATTTACCAACATAATATCATTGATAATATGTTGAAAGATAAATTCCTTGTATTATTATATTAATAGAGTTATATGCCTCTGTATTATTTCCTAAATATCAATCTTATTTCAATGGCTAACATTTGTCTACAAAATTTAAGTTGAATTTATTAATAATTTAGCGTTTCCATTGGATTTGTGGGAAAAATAGAAAAAAAGTAATGCATAAGCAATATAAATATATATAAAAATATTATTTTATTAGAAATAAGAGTATTCATTTTTTTTAACATTCCTTATAACTATTAACGATACATAATGTGAAAACTTGACTTTTTGATTTGATTCACATTATTATTTTGACAATAATAGGCCATTTCTTAACTTGTGTTATTTGGCGACTTTAAAAATAGTTAATTTCTTTAGAGTAGCTTATAGTATTTAGCCTATTTATATTTATAAAACATTTATGTTTCCTAAAATGCGTATTTTTTTAGTCATGCACATATTGATCTTTTACAATATCGGTAGGTAATAATCAAAACGGTTTTTAAATTTTGACGCACCATCTGATTATTAATTTTTATTAGTAATTAATAATTTTAATTCTATTTAATTATTTTTTTATTTTATTTTTTTATTTAATTAATTTTATTATTAATTTTCATAATTTTTCGAAATATATTCCATTATATAGTTATTTTCAGAATGAACGGTTTCGGTCAGAAATCAAAATATATGGATCCATTAATATATTGTATATCATTTTATAAAACTATAAAGACATTAACATTTTTAAATACTCTAAATAACAATACCTTGTTATCTAAATAATATGAAATAGTTATCTATAGTTATAGTTATATAAACACATAAATGTAAAATAAATTAAATTTAACGTTTGCCTTTTTTATGCAATAATGATCAAACCTTTATTTCGTTATAATAATTGCACTATATACGTAATATAATTACCTTAACAAAGTGCCTATATTACTCGGAATTTAGATTCTTCATTATCCATGCCGTCACTAAACCCACGAGTGTCATAGATAGCCACATTGTCCCCACATATAAAATACTGACCAATGCGTATTGTTCCTTCATTACCAACATCAGTTGTTTCGACAGGACACCTTTTCTTATCAGTGGGATCTTTTCCTATTTGCAAAATGTCATGAAACATTCTTATCAATGACGATTTTCCCACTCCAGTGTTTCCGATTATTCCTAAAATAAGGGAGATGATCATACTTTTGGATCCTTATTATATATAAAAGATAAAGATAACCCTACACATACCGATGTTTAAAGGTCCAGAGATATTTGTCGGTAATTTGAAATTTTTAATTCTCAAAATTTGTGCTTGTATATGGTTTTGTAAATCTTTTTTTTTTGTTCTTGAAGATATGTCTTTTCTGCATCTTTGCCAGCTTGATCTACAGCAGCAGCATCAAACACTTCTGTTGGACGACCAGATTGCTATTTCAATAGCAATTATAATATAACATAATTTAAATTAATAATATAATATAATGTGATATTTTAATAAATTATAATAGCTAGCCAAATCAGTCATTTTACAATAAGAAATGGCATATTAAGTTGTCATATTGTAATTTCATGTGATATGTGCAAAAAAGTGCATCGAATTTCTTCCAACAATGTCTACTTTCAGATGGATATTAACCCTTTGCCTACGGCATGGGTCATATGGTAAACAAGCGCCCCTTTATATATAAGATCGTTACTACAAAATAGCACTCTTCCAATGAAGTCCTTATATTTCAGTAATGCTTATTACAAACAATAAACAATTTCATAGTAGGCCTTTAGAATTTTTTAAAATTATACATTTAACATTTTATATCTGCTAGTTTTTTGTAGATCATTTAAACAACTATATTTAATATACATTTAATATATGTGCGGTTCTCAGTGCAATTTAATAAAGTAATTTATCAGCGTTTAGTATACTACAGTTTTAATGATTGAAAAATTTGATTTTAAAATACGAACTGATCTAAATACCAAGATATGTACAATATTATTCAAGAAAAGGAATTTCGTACAGTTCATCAAATTATAAATATATTCCAACCTTTTTGTTTCCCTTTTCAACCACAATTTAGTTTTCGTTAATTTTTTTGTGTCACATACGAACCATTTAATACTGATGAAATTATCATTTCAAATTCACCGGAATCATCATAGGTTGCTTCTATACATTATTTCTTTTCATGGTATTCAACTTTTCATAAACCGATTTTCTTCAAGGATTATAAGTATTTTTTATACACTTTCTTGAGAAAACAGATTTATAAGTTGTTTAATGGCTGACTGAATTGAATGAAAATTAAAAGGGCTGCTTTGTATGTATCAAATGTGTGATATTGGATTTTGAATAATTAGTAACTTAATAAAATGCGTAGTTTACTTCTTTTTTAGTATCTGCATTTTTCTTAATAATTATAGATACTTAAAACAATTGTTTAAAACAAATAAAAACATAGTGTTTAAATGAGTAAAAATGTTGTTAATGTTAATGTTTAGAGAGTTGCTATATCATTATACAATGCTATTTATAAAATGCTATTTATAGTAGAATATATGCAATAAACTGTCGCTTCATATCGGCTTCTAAACGATCAATATAATCGTCGATTTGTGACTCGTGTCATGCTGCCCCTTTAAAAAGTCTCAATACAGGTATTAGCAGCCCCCTAGTTATTGCATGCATAAAACGAAAGTACATTGAATATGTATAACTTACTATATTTATGTTACAATATATGCTGAGGCTGAAACTTAAAATTTTGTTGTCGCGTTATTTATGTTTCGCACACACACAATTATTGATCTAACCTTAAATTAAATTCCAGTAATTGTTAATTCCAAGAATTCTGATCGTAACTTAGTCATATTATATATATATTTCTAATCCCAGAATTAGCCTC
>JAUZND010070358.1:0-17116 GCA_034780555.1 Coelogynopora nodosa | reverse complement strand
TTGCCTCATTCACATGTGATAACAATCTTTCTAATTCTTCAAGAGTAGATCCTAGAAGAGTTGTGTCATCAGCATATCTCAGGTTATTAATCGAAAGACCACTAACTGAGATACCTTGGTCCTCTTCTGTTAGCGCATTTCGCATAATATTCTCTGCATACAAATTAAATAAGTATGGAGAGAGTATACAACCTTGTCTTACGCCCTTTCCCATCTTGAAAGTCTCCGAATCTCCAACTATCGTACGGATAATTGCACTTTGCTCAGAGTAAAGTGATTGCAACAGCGCAACAACATGATTTGGAAAGCCCATATCTTTTATTATCTTCCATAGAGTGTTGTGATCTACGCAGTCAAAGGCCTTTGAATAGTCTATGAAAGCTAAATAGAGAGGTCGTCTCGAAGCTATGAATTTTTCCACAATCCGTCTCAAATTGGCGATCTGATCTCGAGTTCCTCTTCCTTTACGGAATCCTGCTTGCTCAGCTGGGAGTTCACGGTTGATGTACTGTTCCATTCTGCCTGCGATGATGTAAAGCATGATTTTGCTGGCATGCGGGATGAGAGCAATTGTGCGGTTATTCTGGCATTGTCGTGTGTCTCCTTTCTTCGGTAAAGGAATAAAAATTGACTTCACCCAGTCTGTAGGCCATTGTCTAGTTTTCCAGATGCTATTACATATCTTCAGCATAAGCTTGGCACCAGTTTCACCAGTGGCTTTGATTAATTCAGCAGGGACGTCATCACATCCGGGTGATTTGCCATTTTTCAATTTATGAATAGCAGACATAACTTCTGCGAGCAAAATGGGCGGTTCATCTTCATCTTGTTGGCTTGGAAAGGAATGACTGTTTACTTTGTCATCCTTTTTGTAGAGCTCTTCACAATAAGTTTTCCATCTGTCTTTCATTTCTTGTTTCTGTTACCTAGACCAAACATTCCCATGCAAGGAGAAATACCTTGGTCTCCTACTTTTTCGTTGAAGTCACCAGTAACAATGGTCAGATCTCTCTTGGGGGTGTTATCAATCACTTTCTGAAAATCATCGTAGAATTTTTCTTGAGAAGCTTCATCTGCACTGGCTGTCGGGGCATAAATGGCAATAATCGTGACTTTAGTTGGGCGACCATCTAGACGAAGAGTCATGATTCTGTCATTCACCGGGTTGTAACCAAGAATGCTTTTGCTGATTTTCTTAGTGCAGATAATTCCAACTCCATGAATTTTCTTTTCTATATGCCCAGAGAAGTAAATGACATGGTCATTGGTGGTAGTATGACCGCGCTCTTTCCATCTCATCTCTGATATTCCAAGAATGTCGATAGAAAGTCTTTCCATCTCGTTGATCACACACTCAGTTCTGCCTTCCTTCATACTCTGAACATTCCACGTTCCAATCTTGATGGTATTTTTGCAAACTCGAAAAGCGTTTCTTCCAGTCTCAGTATCATCAGCTGTTAGCCTATATAAGGCTAATAAGGCGGATCGATATGGCATTTGAAGCATGGTTGTTCAGTAAAGCAGCGACGTCGTATTTGGGAGCGCTTTCGACTAGTAGGTAGTTTTTTCAATCAAATTTTTGTTAAATTTGGTAAAATTACGAACATACTGCCTAAGTTATCTATATAAAAAGACTGAAAGATTAATTGAAAAAATAATTTCGAATACAACAAATTCAAGTAGATAAAATGTACAGACACAAATAAAATATATATTTTTTTTTACTATTATAAAGATATTTTGAAAAATCAAACAATTACAACACAAAACTTGAGTATTCAGCGAACCTCCTATGATAATGTATTGACTTTTATCGAATCTTAAAAATACAACAATGTTATGACAAACAGAGACAAACCTAAAAAAATAATTAAATAAAATTCAATATACCGTGCCGCAGTTCGTATGTCCCTTTTTAAATTTAATTTAACATTATAACAAATAAGTAAAATTAATGAAAATTATGCGTAACATATGTGGTATGCTTCTCAAAAATTAAATTGGTCAAACGGGAATTTTTTCTGATCAAAAGTGGTCGGCCATAAATCCTTAAAGATACATCAAACAAATGATATTGTAGAACACTTCGCCATTAACATTCCCACACTTGAAGACTTACAAGTAACAATTTTAAATGAAAACGATAATTGGACAATTTACCAAAGTAAAGTAAATCAAGCTCTATATATATCCTGTCTAAAAACTTTGCAACCAACAGGCATGAATAAACGCACAGGGGATTTTCCAAATTATTTTATAATACATATTAATTTTATAAGATTTTACTACTCATTTGTATCAAATTGAATTATTTTCTATTTTAATTGTATAGTTAACTAAGAATAGTTTTTGCTTATTTTTTTGTTTAAAAATACTACATATTAGTCGAAAGCGCTCCCATCTTATTCATTATTCTGTTACAATTTCTTGCATTATTTTATTTTATAGTTCAGTTCATCTTATATTATCTTGAAAATACTATATACTATAATGTACTGTAATTTTTTTAGGATGGAAAAATTATAAAAAAGATAACTAAAGTTACACTTTTAAAAAATTGGGTTAACAAATGTCTACAGAAAAATTAATTTGAAAAACTAAATGTTTTATTTTAACATTAATTTGTTTAAAAATGTTATTTATCGATTTTAAATTAATATTTAATTTATAAAAATGAATTGTTTAATATCTACCTTGTAATGGTACATTTTTAGATTTATAGAAAGAAATTAATAATTTGTTGAAATAAAAAAGGTATTTATTAGGGTATCAATGACATCATTTTCAATAACAAAACCTAACATGAACAGACAAGTAGAATACAAAAATACTAATAATGTTTGTTAGACAACAACAGGAAACAGTAGCATATAGTATCTAAATATTACCTTAGGGATAACTTCAAAATAATAATTATGGAACCAATTGGATCCAGGGATAACTTCAAAATAATAATTATGGAACCAATTGGATCAAGTGAAATGCAGCATCGACAATATAGCGTTTTTAATGAAATTTCCTGTAATAATTGGTGTAATAAAAATTATACTCAAATTATCAATAACAAGAGCGTCAATGGGGAGGGAGCAAAAGGTTTACAATACCCAAGCAGTGGTCTTCATTTCAATATAGAAGCTCATATAGAGAAATGTTACCAGTTACAAATAGAGTCCTCTAATGGATGAGAGAGCATTCTAGGAGAACAGGGATCTTTAGTCCTTTACTGAAGGTAAGGTTACCAAACGGAGAAGGTAAATAAGGTAAGAGCCCTATTATATCCACCGAGATCCTTCCTTTATTTTGATGCTTCCACTATGAGACCTTTAACTCCACCGTGGATTTAAATCCACCGGACCCATCCTTCACTAGTTCCTTGTTCTCAACAAAAGTTCCTTCCCTCATTACGTATATTTCCTCCTCTAAGGGCTCTTTACCTCCACTTGGAGCCTTTCTCCACCAAGATTCTCTCCTTCACTAGGGCTCCTTTCTCCACTAGGCTGCTAGTGGAGCAAGGGCCTAGTATAGAGGAGAGTATTTGATTATTGGAGGTAAAAAACGACTTCTCGCCTACCTCAGTTTGCACTATTGTATATTTAGTGGGCACCTTAAATTGTTAATCATTTATGGATAGACCCTCTAAAAAATGTAGCTCTTACACTTTGAAAAAGCTGACAACGACCCTGAATAATATTTGTTTTAATTAACTTAATCTGAAATGAACAGACAAAAAACAAAATAAACAAGCACATAAGCACATATCATGTAAAACAACACTAGAAAATAGTAGTATTATAGTATCTAAATATGCAATCTTTGGGATAACTTTTCAATAATAAATATAGAAACAATTGGTAGAGTGATTACAACGAATAAGGAAACAACCGTATTAAATAAAATATTAATAGCTGAAGTTGCAGATTGGGGTTCAGAGGTTAGAAATTGTTCATTCCAGTAAAATGCGTCGTCAATAATGCGTTCTTCATCAAATTTCTGGTTGACATCGAGCTTTACATATTTTAAAATAAAAAAACATATGTCTATTAGTAGTGCAACCTGAAGTTATTGAATTTAATGTTGTTTTTTTTCAAAAAACATACAGACACGCACGCACATATATTAATAAAAAACTAAATTATTAATGATAATTGAGTGTTATTGTAGGTATCAAATTATGATTTCACTATATTTATGTCGCTAACGGGCTAATCACATTTATACAATCCCTAAACCAACTTGTAACTATACTTCTTTAGCTTGAATAAACAAAACGATAAATAGTTACAACGTATTAAATTAAAAATAATGAAACCAAGCGAATTAGCCAGAGTTTTATATGACTCAATCTGATATATTGGTGGTCAAATTAGTATTGTATATCATAAATGAGTTACATATTTTATTTAACTATTTTAATATAAAAAGTTCTAATAATGCCTCTATTTCTAATCTATAATAACTTTTTTTTTATGTAAATATATTAACATATTAACATAAATCTATCTACAATAATTAAAGTTGTCCTGCTTTGAAAAATTTACTTTCTATAAGTGTAGTTTATGTGTAAGGCGTAGTTCTATGTATGGTACATATTTCTTTAATGATTTATAATCATAACTTCTCCAATCCATAAATTGATTTTGAAATATTTAATACAAATATTTTATAATCATTTATGTCTTCAACCTTGTAGTGAGTATTTCTTCAAACAAAGAAATTATTACTAGCGCATTTCCCGAGAGAATATTTCAAACATATATATAATTTGTTTAAATAATGGTTTATAAATAATGTATTTTGTTTATAAAGCTATTTTAACTATTTCAAGTAGATATACAATTAAATACGTAATACTGAAGAGATCCAATAAGATCTAAAGCGCTCTAGAGCTAGGAGAAGTCAAATTATACATTAAAATATTTATTAAATTATAGTAATTAGTACATTAGTAAATATTACTTATATAATGTATATACTTCTTACATTAAATGGTTCTGAAAAACGGTTTCATAACATAATTTAATAACGAAAACCAGTAAGAAATAACTGATTAAATAATAATTGTGTACAATTAAAAATCATTCATAAGACGTTTTACATATTTATTAAATTATATGAACATAATTTTATATACATGATTTTATTTAGCTATTTTAATACAAAAAGTTCTAATAATGCCTCTATTTCTAATCTATAATATAGTTCTTTAATGTTAATTTATCGATTAAAGAATCCCGCTATAAATATATCGGCAATAATTAAAGTTGAATTTTCTATTGCATTTTATATACATATTTTTAAAATAGAATTTTTTAAATAATTATTTTAAAATTATATAAATTAAATTAAAGATAAAATTAAAATTCTCTCTAAGAGGAAGGCCACTTAGAAGCTTGAAAAAGTAATTGAATTAAACGCAAATAGTTAGTAGACGCAAAAAATGATATGCGCGAATGTGTCAACATCAAAATATAATATAACCTTTCGATTTACAAGTTAAGGTTTTCAAATATCTTTAAATCTACAAATCTATAAAATTATTTGTTGCAATTTTATATAATATAATTTAAAAAGATATGGGATATTATTAATTTATTTTATTTACCATGTAAGCTACGTACGTAGAACTGTTATAAGATAAATATATATTATATATAGAATACATCAAATAAAATGAAATATATTATGCAACATTGCAAACATACACCAGATTGATGCTACTGAAGAGAAGTGAAATGCTAAATTTGATTAGTTTAAAGAGTTCTTGAAGAAAATGAGAGAGATAGCCCAGTCAGTTAAGGCGCTGGTGATTAAGTGTGAAGATAGCGGGTTCGAATCCCAGCAGTGTACCTTATCTCTCCCTGGCAAACAGCTGTCTCTGTCGAGTGTATAGCGACTCTTCTGAGTTTGTTCAGAGTGCCATACTGTTCCGACGCCCCGTCGTGTGCTGCTGTGCTCTCTAGTTCATATTCTATAGTTCTAAGCTGTGGACGCACACTCTAGACTAACTTGAACAAATGATTTGTGGCATTTTGAAAGTTAAGTGTTTGGATGCATATTTCGCCTTCTTCTATTTATCAATATGTGATTGCACCAATTAAGTTTTTTGTTGATGATCACTCCTAGGTAACTAGATGTAAGTATGTTGCGGAGCGTGTGACTGAGAAGGATGAAGTAATACATCTACTTGAAGTAAATACGTTTCCTTGAAACACACCCGATGTTACTAATACTTCAGATGACGTGTGACCTTTGACCTATTTTATATATTTTTTAACCTTCCATGTGAAAACATTTCAAATTCATTTGTAAAATGTAAAAGTTATACAATCTATTTGATCGTCGACATTCATATTTCTGGCCAAATTTTCGAAACAAAAAAAGCAGTTAGGAGTTAATAGATCGTCACTACCGGAATCCATGTTGCTCGTCTGTTAATGCATTATGTTCCTTCAAATGTCCTATCACATGCCCAAAAACAAAACACGTTACGACAGATTTATGTTAATGACACAGGTCGATAATTTGATGGCGTTATAGTTTTATTACTTTGTAAAATATAGGTGTTACAAAAACATTTATGCAAATAAAATGCTACAGAGTTTGAAGTGTTTTTCATGAAACGTTTTGAAACATTATCTGGATTTGTTGTTTTTGTTTGCAGAGACTTTTGACAACAAATCAGCGACATCTTTGGATATTTTGTTTCACTAATTGGTGGTAGACTTTTTTTGCTATAGTGCTATAGACTGATACAAATTGCTCAATTGAAATATATTTTTTTAAATGGAAGCTTTGTCATTGACCATCATCGAGGTTGTTACTTCGCTAATATCTATATATTTTTACTTTAATGTTGCAAAACAGTTTTTAAGAGCAACTATTTTCAGATAGAAGATTATTAACATATAGGTTGTGAGCGGACTTGCATTCGATTCAGTATTTTGTTTGCGGAGCTTGGTAATTTGTCCATTAATCCTCGCACTTTTGTTTTTTAGATATCTGTTCATTTGTTTATCCATGGCTGACTGAAATGCCGAGGGGTATACTTACAGTGTACTTCATATTGTTTATATTATCATATTATCATATTATTATTTATAGCTTAGTATATCATTATAGCATACGTTTTTTCTAGCGTCAATATTTCAATTATTGAGACTCCCTGAAATATATTTATAATTAAACAATATTTCACTTACTTGATGTTTATTTTGATCGTCAAGTTCTGGATCTAAGAAGTTGCAGACTACCGCTCTGTCAACGCACATTATTGTATGTCTACTGGCGCCGGTGCATTGTCCCACAACTGAGCAGTCTCGCTGCCGAAACTTGATGCCGACACCACACGTGACCGAGCAAGGGGTCCACGGAGACCAAGAAGCCCAGATAAGTCGCTGAGGAGGGATCGAGCAGTCAGGTCCTGTAAAGCCTCTGATGCAGGTGCACCTGTAAAACAAAAATATATTTATTAGTGACTTAAAACAGTAAATTGATAAATATTTTATCTCGGTTATACAGTAATAAACTGATTTGAATAATATTTAGATGGGTGTTATGTAAATTTCGTAAATAAATTTTTAGAAAATATTTAATATTAATAAATTATCTTAAGCGCGGACATACCCAAACATATTTTTATCGGGGGGTATATATAAGAGCGCACTACAATTTCTTCGTACAATATATGATTTCTAAACTATAATTTATACTTAGAATGGACTCTAGAATAATTAATTTTCTTTAATATTGCAAACTTACTGATTGTATATTTATTTATAATTGAATAGTAAATGTCTGTAACTTCTTTAGGCAATTTTGATACCTTTTAAAGTTATTGTTTTAATTTATTAATAATATTATCGGCAATAATAATTTTTTTAAAATACATTCACCTTTATTGAACATAAAAACCAGTTTGAAATTTATATAGTTTAGTATAGTTTTAACATATTTTAATTTAAAAAAAATTGAATAGTCATTCTTAGAAATTATAAAAATTGTTTAGATATACATTATAGTCAAAACATAATAAAAATGTACAGAAGACAAGTGTAGGATGATGCTCCTTCGCATGGTTATTTATGTATGTATTGTTTACGATTGTATTTAAGTTATGCATATTTAACACTACTATAAATAAAATGAGTAGTATTTTAATTATTATTATTTATATATAATTATAATTAAAGAGAATAAATTAGTGATACATACAATATTCACAAACATATTGTTATGAATAAATAACTTTGCTTAAATTAGAATCTGTATATTGTTAGATTTGGAATTTAAATCATAACAGTAAAAATAATAGTAAAACTAACCGATGTCTACTTTCAATTTAAATAAATATTTTTTCTATTAATATATTGGAACAATTGTTCGTAAAGTTTGTTAATTTAAGAATAATTGATTAATTGATCTAAAATTAATTAATATCCGAGTATGTTAAATGAAAAAATAAATTAAAAAATAATTTAAAAATTCACAAATAATATGACTTCAAGCTATTAAACTATTCAAATAAACCTATATACCGAACAGAAAGCGATATTCATTTCTGACCAAAAAAGAAACCATCTGATCGTGGATTGGTGTTGTATTGCTATAGTTGACAGAAATAACCTAAATATCAAGAACATACGTAATAAATCGTCTAAAACGTTTGTGATACTTCAGATTGAATTGCGCTTTCAATCCGAAAGAAATGTACTCCTTCTCCAGGTCTATTGACCTCCATCATCTCCATTCATAGTTTTCTATCTTAATTTATACGAAATGATTAGTATCTATCGATCTGAGCATAATTAATGGTGACTTGATTTATTATGAAACCTATTTTGATTCAGAGTTTAATAAAGATACGTAGCATTTTCGTTAAGTTCTTGTTGAAATGGACATTGTCCAGAATGACTGTTATTAAAAACATTCAACAGTTATTAAAAACATTCAGCAGATCATATTCTTGATATTGTTTGCTATTTTCAGTGTACTCCCCTCGACGTTTTTTACATTTATAATTTTCAATTGCCCAAAACTATATTATTCCTGATCATTATGCAATTATTTTTACTATTACATATGATTATGCCCCCAAACAATGACCGCCTGTCTCTAAATCTCGTTGACCCCATAAAGTAGATATTTTTAACACTAATAACAATAACATATCTTCTAATATAAGTTATCATCTAAATTCTTGAAAAGATTATTCTGTGGATAAAAAATTGCATCTGATGTTGTAGAAATACTACGTCCGACAAATAAGGTAACTGATAAAAATAAGGTATACATTTTTTAATTGAAACGACGTTACAATCTCAATGCTCCCTTACAAAGAAACAAAACGACTGGTTGACCTCTGGATGACACCATGTATCATGGATAAAAGAACACCATATGTCATCGCTTATAGAAGAAAAACGAAATTGCCATCAACGTCATTATCAGAAAGTCATACTTCTAACTAATAACGCCAAAAGTAACTATTACCGTTTAAAATGTTGTCGACGCATTCTTTTTAGTGCAGTCAGTAAGCTATACGTCTCTAATCTAACTGAGTAATTCCAAACTAAATAGTTATCCACTCCTCTTTATCTGATTTGATAATTTTATACGTATCCTACTATCAGACACTAGATCTCAAGTTTTTGATTGTTTACACCTCAATGTCCGAACACGAGATTCATTACTAAGATAATTTTTGAAACTAATATTAAAGCCTCAAAGATATATCCTTTATTGCGATAATTATTGATTGTATATATATATATCATATAGTGCCATATATTATGTTTTTTTACACAAAAAAATAGTCCCGAATTTATAAAACTGCATCAATATCACTCCTTCTTAAAAATAATCATTGAATACTTCTATTTTATCAAATTATAAATTATAAATTTAATGTTTCTCGAAAAAACTATCGCGAAGGCTGGAACTATACACAACTGCATTTTTATATGAGAACTTTCAAGTTTTATTTTTAACACCAATCAGCATATAGACATCGCGTTGAATCCACTCCGCCTCATCTTACAAGCAACAATTTGAGGACTATCAGACAATGGTAAAATTGTACCCCCTGTTGTATTATATTTATCTCCGGCTTTTATAATTTATCAATAGATTCTATGAAATACCCTCCAAAGTTGTTTCGGTATTCAAGGCCTAGCTGGATAGAGGACTATCTTCGTTATAAACGATTATCAGTATTTTGAAATAACTCTAACTCTGACACACGTGCATTTATATATATGTAAATGGTGTACCACAGAGTGTCGTCCTATTATGTATAGCTTATACATGTCCTCGATATAAAATAACATCGTCTTTAAAATATATGGGCCACCATTTTTATGCTAACGACAGCTGAAATTCTATGATTGTACCTGAGGACCTATTGGAGTGAAAGCTATCAATGAGAAGATAGCCTGAATGAGATTAAAAATGAAATTAAACCCAAGACCAACCAACCTCATAATTCACTACAAACGATATGTTCAGTCCGCTCTGATCATACTTCTGATCATAATTCGATTCAATAGTGCAGTCATTATTCCAGTTCAACTGTCTTGAAATTTCGGAGTATTTTTTGATCAATCACTGAATTTCTAAAATCACGTTTTTTTTATAGTAAATCTTGCTTTTTCTGGTTATGACAGTTACGAAGTATCAATTAATTTATTTTGCAGATTACTGTGTGAAATATCAAATTCATGAATACATAACATCCTGTTCATTTTTGATGAACCTTCGTGAATCCATTATTCGGAAATTGCAAATTATACAAAACCCTGAGGATAGGCTTACAACAAAGTCACCCAGTGGGAAAATCTATCGTGATGCTCTTCTTAGAACACTTGATTAGCTTCCAGTCGGCACGCGTATACATTTCAAGATTCTTCTTTTCATTCAGCGTTTATCATTCACAAAACAGCCTAACTTTACCTATATACAAGATTTTCTTTCTTTTCATTAAGACCATCTAGTAAACATCAAAACAGTTATCTGTTACAACATTATATCGTAAAAACTTGCGTGAAATCATCTATATCAAACTAACTCTGAGAGTGATAATTAACTTCTACATATTTAAAGTAAACCAACAAAAATTTGGATGTTCTCTAAACATTTGCACAACTTTATCTTTATAACATTTATTGTCTTGAACGCAGCAGCTACTGCGTTCCAATTTAGGGACACTACACAAAAATATATACATTATTATTAACCTAGCAATGAAGAGATTTCAGATGAATACGGTAACTATTTACCTAAAGCGAAGATATTCTTGTTTTTTAATATTTGGTATAAGATCAGTGCATTTTCCACCGTGTTGACATGGTTTTTGCTCGCATTCATTAACATTGACGCAACGAGGCATAGAAGAACTGAATGATTTGAAGCCGTGTAGACAGTCACATTTGTAACCTATCAAAGGGTTTGTGGCGTCTCGTTTGCAGTGAAAATCTCCACAAAGATTGGTTTTGTATCGACAAGGATTTCGAGGAACCTAGAAAAATTTTAAAAATAATAAGATTTATAGCGTTTATCTATCTGTCGGCTTTTTTTCATTTTTCATTTTCATTTTCCTTTTTAACTATCTAACTTTCTAACCGTTTTCATTTGAGGATTCTTAGAAACGATCCATTCAATACTGTTGATGATCATAATCTTATAAAGTAGATTAATAACGACAAAACTGAAAATCAAAATATGTTTATTTGTATATACGCTTCTATTGGTTAACTATGGGGTACGTGGAAAATGGGTATAGATAACGTGAAAAATCAATAATGACACCAAAATGTGCCAATATAGACATAAAATTATGTAATTAATAACCATATTAATTTCTAACATAAATCAATTGATGATAATTATTCGTAAATATTTTATATATGAATATTTATTTATATATTAAAATGTGAATTATTTTTATTAAAAATTCTTAAAATACAGACGACCTACATGAATACATTCTTGAATATTGTATAACACTTTTTGACTTTTAACATTTTCGGATTTGAAGAGCTATAAAAAATATATACATAGGCCTACATTTATTTTATATATGTTTTTGTATAATTGACGTTTTATTTTTGATTAAAATTAACTAAAATGTATTTATCATGATGTATTTACGCTAATTAATAATAAAATTATGATAATAGTATTACAATATATTATCGTAGATTAGGATAAATGTATGTTATGGTACTCTATGGAAGATTTAAATAGTCAGAATCCATTCTATTAATCAATATGTATTATACACCAAAGTTAAAAAAAAATTAAATAATAATAATTATAACAGTTATTAACGCTCAGAATGTACTCATAATAAATGGTTGAATAGTTATTTAGCTGATAAGCTATTAGTTAGTTTATGAACATATATGTAAGAGAATTAAAATTTATTTCAATGAGAATATATTAAGGGAATAGATGGTTATTTTTGCATAACTATTTAAGAATTATGTTCTAAATTCCTTGATTCCGCCAGAGATATTTACAACATATCATACTTAATGAATGACGCTGATTATAAATCTAAACTTAATTTTTCTCCATCAGGTCTCGTTATTAAGAAACATCATGCACCTATTGTACATGAATATCACGTATTGCAGTAATTTGTGAGAGTTCCTAAAGTAGTACCTCCTGGTTGGGACTGAAAATTATAACTTTGCCTTCAGCTGCGGTAGTAGACAGCGAAATTGCTGTTTCTATAGAGCTGTAAGTTATATAGCATTACGACTTTTGCCTCCGCGTTCGCCTTCAAGGCCTTCTCAACGTTCTTTTTTGCGAACTCAAGTTCAAATATGTCCAGTTTGAAGGAATTTAGGTGAGGGAAACGCAACTCTCATCGCCACAACTCTTAAGCATAACCTCCATGACACCTCCATGGCACCTCCATGTCACCCAGCTGTATGCATTCACCGATACACTTATTATGGACTTAGTACTTCTCCATTCGATAAAGGTATTGTGGTCAGCTAGGTGTGTTTGACTCATACGGATGTGCTGAATCCCTATTGCTGCCGCCCAGTCTATAGATCGTCTATTATTTCTGACCTTTTTCTTTGCTTCGTAGACTCTTCCGTACTAAACCTTATCACCTTATTCTCCGCAGTTGTTCTTTCACCTCCTCCTGGATTCAAATTTCACTATATTCCGAGGCTTCATTGAAATGTTTATTTGTCCCTTCATTCCCATACAATCCACATTAACAAAATATCCACTGAAGATAAAAGATTAAGTCATTTTCAGTAATTTCACCCAAACGATGTCATATTTTTCTGTCTTCCTGCAAGGTATATCCATGCAAGGTATATTTGAAATTTGTAAAAATAATTACCTAAAAAAATATATTTTTAAAAGTTATCTCATATGCTTTCCTATACAAGCTCCGATACCGTGCTAATAGCACTACTTTCACCGTACGGTAACTGTTATACCATTTCCGTTATTGCTAACTATGTCGATTATTCATTATAAGTATCTATAAGTGTTGAATATAGTGTATGGATTTTATTTAAGTTGTAAGCAATATTGGCCTAACAGATTAATGTACTAATACTTAGTATTCAATATCCACTTAAATTGATTAATTAACTTTGATACAATTATAAGTACGATTTCGTTCAGGTTATCCTTATAATTTGTTAAATTATACTGAAATAAGTATAGTTTCGTATCATAAATCTGACCAAATGATTGGAACTATAGTATATTGTATCTAATATATTCTAGTATCTCTAATATAATATTGAGTTTTCAAATGTTTCTTACTTCGCAGACATAACCAGTCCAGGGGGGTGTACATCTACAGTAAAAACGGATGTTCTTAATATTTCTCCGCCATTTGGGTAAGGGCAAACACTCTCCCGAGTTACGACATGGGTTACCGCCCAAGAGGGGTTCATCGCACATGAGCAGGATGATATCGCACTTGCGACTAACTGGATTCCATCTATAACCAGCATGACAGACGCACTTGTAGTCCCACTTGTAGGGACCACCAAAAATCTCTTCCATGTAGCGGCCTTTCATTTCGAGCACTATCTCAGAATTGTAAAATTTTTGGCAGATTCCGAGGGAATTGGCCACGTCTTTACACCGATAAGGAAAATTACAGACGTCAGGGCAATGTATTTCAGGTCTCTGAAAAACAGGAGTGTTTGTTAAAATGCAAAAAAATAAATGTACAATGTTAGATTGGATTGTCATGCTGGGCATATCAGATAATCTTCTTGATTGATTGAAATAACCATAAATTCAAACTCGAATATTTAGCAATGGGACCTTTATCGTTGTTTTATTATACGCATCAAAAAAGGGAAAATGCACGATGTAAAAACTTTGACAACAACATAGACCGATTTTCCAATCGAGACTTTTATATTTATTATTTAAAGTGTGTTTTGTATTGTTGTTAATATTTTGATACATACACATCAGTTTTTATTAATTTATTATGTAAACTAGGTAATTTGCGATATGCTAAAATGAGGGTTCAGGAAACATGTAATGAATCTTTAGTTTTATTATAAATGTTAGTTATTAGTTTATAATTATTACTTAAAATCGACAAAAAATTTTTAAACGAGTAACTTGATTTATCTAACTATTCTCTGGAGATCTACTATTTATTATCCGTAGATTTCTACTGAAATTAAAGTATCTATGGATGAATATAAGTTAATCTGAAGTAACAATTTTTTCCTTTATTATATCTGACGCAAGTTTCTCATCTGAATTTCTTATGGCACCCCATTTTAACGGTTCTTTGAGATTCCCATGACTACTTGTATTAGTAAAGTTGCGAGAAATATTACCTACCTTCAGAACAGTTAAGAAAAAGCTACAAACTTTTATTGCTTCTGGAATAATGTGAGAGGAATAATTTATAATTTAATTGATAATCAGGATACCCTGATGGTGAAATAGCTTTTTGTAGAAATTTAACTTTAGGTTGTGTTGGTTGAAAAATTGTTCCTGATAAAGAGCCAGCAACAAGCCAGACAGGATATTCACTTTGGTATACATTGGTATGACAAGTTCCACATAAAGCTGAAGACACAATTTATAGTACTGCAGGCCCGTAGCCAGGCTGAGGCAGACGAGGCAGTGGCCTCGTCTGTAATAATATGATTAATTATTTTTTGTAAGTTACTTTTGCTTTTTACTTCGAAAAATTCTTTAAAATCAAGCATAGCAAAGGGGTCGAGGATAGTAGATATTTAGTTTACTATTCTAGGATGATAAAAATAGAAATGGATTTTATTTTTAAATATTATTTTTATCTCTGAATATATTTTAATTTATTTATGGTTAAATAATGTATCTATGGTATAAGGAAACGACCTTGGGTAGCAAACAATTAATTTTACGTCAGAGTTAACGACCGTCCGTATACCAACAAGTCAATACTATTATCATTATTCATAATTTATAGTAAACAATATGCAACATGAATACGTAAAGAAAGTTTCAATCAATATGAGTCTTTGTTTATAATGTAGAATACTATGTAGAGAGAGAGAGAAGACATTCTAGGCTAGGTTATTTGTATAATGCTCACCACTGGGCAAGCAAGTAATGCTATTCTCATAGAGATCTGACTATTATAGGCTTAAGCTATCTAGAGATGGCATCAATAATACTCGACTAATAGCTTTGCGGCACCAATGCTTAACATATGTAGAGCTATTGATTTTTTGTTTAATTATTTTATCCAATTAAATTACAGTATTACACATATTAATAGCAGGTTGCAGTGAAGGATATTCATTTTGGATTGTACAACGAACGCGCAGTTTGTAATGTAGGTAAAACATACTTTTTAAATCTTTTTTTTTTAAATAAATAATAATCATATCATTTTTATTTTTTAATATGTAAATAGATATGATTTCAACCTTTCTTAAGAAAAATTTAATCAAATGTCATTAGTGAACTTTTGAATTATAAAATTTTTACATTATAAAGATAGCCAATTTGGGTATTTTGCCCCGGTATTACTGTCCAAGCTGTTGCCAGTTAATAATCAATATGTCGTCTCTAGACTGATAAGGCGAACCTAACAATAATCTGATCTCTATGGCTATTCTATACCCATATCAGTATAGAAAATATATTTGGAGCTATACTTATTGTTTTTCTATAATTATTACACAGGAATTCCTGTTATATCTAAAAATAACTTTTTTTTACTTTAACTAATTGTTTAAATGCATATTCATTATTGTTTTGAAAACTATTTAAATATATGCACGCAAACCAAAATATAATTCTGTGTTAACTCTTGATAATTAAAAGTAAGTTTAATTACATTATTTAGTATTTAAGAAGTATATATATAGTATAACTGTGTTACTAAGGTTATAAGGATTATATTGATATATTTTGTTGTTATATAAATTATATAATATGAGAAATAAAAATTTGTGAAAATATAATATTGTGAAATATGACTATGTCCGAATCATACCGAATTTTGTTTAATAGAAACCTCCCCTTACAATCTTAAAAGCTAGATTTGAACCTTCTGATTCTAATGGTACAATTATTTTCTTTCTATGTATTATAATTAAGGAAATATAAGCTTTTTAAGAAATTAAGTCTTAGTAAATTTATAAATATACATTATATATTATTTTTGAATTCCAGAATGCCAACTAAAAGAAAACAGGCAGAAGATTTAAAAAAAGAAGCTAAACAATTCGTAGCTTGGCTTAAAATCAATAAAATATAAATCATTAATTTATTAATATGCATATATTATATATTATAATTATTACTATATTGCAATTATTAATATATTATAATACCTATTTATTTATTTTTTTTGTATTTCAAGGAATCAAGTTGCTTCTTCATCTTCTCCGCTCTCTCCAATCATCATTACGTCCACTCCAGCAGTGCCCAGCTCCTCAGGTGATACCCTGCTCTCTCCAATCATCACTACGTCCACTTCAGCAGTGCCCAGCTTCTCAGGTAATACCCTGCTCTCTCCAATCATCACTACGTCCAATCCAGCAGTGCCCAGCTCCTAAGGTGATACCCTGCTCTCTCCAATCATCACTACGTCCACTCCAGCAGTACCCAGCTC
>JAUZND010070347.1:0-17117 GCA_034780555.1 Coelogynopora nodosa | reverse complement strand
CAAAGGAAAAGGCAATGAGATGGAGTCAAAAGAATAAAATCTACAGGAGAGTAAAAAAGTCAAAAGATCTGGAAAATAAATGAAACATTTATACGGAGACGGTATATTTTATTACCAAGTACATTATATTACATATAAATGAGTATTAAAACAATTACGTATTATCGGATAGTACACAATTAAGTATATCTCTGTTAATTACTTTTACGCTGACAGCGTCAGTTCTTGTTTTTGAAGCTTAATAATTAGTATTTATAATTATAGTAAATTATTTAAATGTTTGGTATCATATTGATATATTTAATGTAAATTTTTAGATATTTTATTGTAATTAAAAGCAAGTAGTTGTGAATAGTTTTAATAAAACTTGTCTAACTATTATATTATTGATACTTAAACAATTGTTTTGTATCATTTGGAGCTTGCATATTATATAAATTTAGTGTGGCTAATATATCTTGATATTATCTCAATTAGACAGACATTGTACAGTACCTTTTCTGCCGAACCATTTCAGAAATAATATAATATATTAACAAACAGTTACACTTACTGTTAGTACAATGCTGAACATGTAGTATGTGACGAGGTAGAATATCACATACTACATGCACAAAAGCTAATGTAAAACATTAGGATATTATTTTTTGCTTTTACAATTAGTTAATCAAAACTTATTGGAACATATCATAAACTTAGTTAAAAAATTATTATACGTTTGTTAATGTAACAATTTGAATATGATTTTGGAATTAACTAAAATGGTGTTTAGACACGTTAATCCTTTTTGAGATGATTAAAAGTTCATGACATATATACTTTTTTATAGTCAACATTATTTATTATAAGTTATTTGAAGCATGTTTATTCTACATCATTTTTATTAACTTGTTTTAATAGATTGTTTGATGAACAATAAAATACATATACCCATTCTATCAGTTATTTTTGTTGAATTGTCGCTTGTGGCGGAAATGATTTAATTTCAAACAATATAATAAAATATACATGGTCAAATATTTATTTAAATGTATTCTAAATATAATTTGGAACAAGGAAACAATGAGTCGTTACTAGTGAGTTGACCAGGTGTTTTTTCTATAGAGTTAAATTATACGTCTTAATCTGTTCTCACATCTCTGGCCTTGTACAAACCCCCACCCCCCTCTCAGACCCCTCTAACCGTGATCAAAGGCGACCGGTCGTTTACTAGCGGCCGCCCGGTCGCCAGCCAGTCCTTCCTCTACACTTTCGACAAACCGGGCATGTACTGCGTGGCCTCGTTGGGCGCCCCAGGCCTCAGCGGCACCATCCTGGTGCTGGCCACCGACGTGCGCCGGGTCGACTGTCCCATCATCCCCCCCGCAGATATAACCGAGCTAAACCAGGGAGAGGCGGTAACCCGGGGACACGTGGTCCACCTGACCACGCGCACACCGCTGGCCAGAATCTACTACACGTTGGACGGAGCGCCGCCCTATCCCCACCACAAGGAGACCAAGGTGGGGTTGACTGGACTTGTGGCAGCGTCTGTTGACAACTAGGATTCATAGTCTGTACCAAACCTGCACGACATTTTTTTTCGGGGGGAATTCCAATTTGAACCCCCCCTCCCCTCTAACTCCTTTCCTCCGTTATCCTATTTTTTCCTTTCCCCCCTTCTTCTTTGTTATATTGTTTTTCCTCCTCCCACTTATTTTTTCTCTTTTTCCTCCCATCTCCCTTTTTTTAAATTATTTTCATCATTTCATCCACCTTCTTAAAATTCTGTTACCTACTGCACCGTCTGTAGGCGAAGTAGGAAAATGCCTTTAGGCAGGTCTATTCAGTACCCATTGTAAAACTAAAATTCGAACCGTATAGTAAGGTAGTAGCATTCGGGTAAAAGTACGAAAATTACCGGTAAAAGGACTTCGGTCCGCCTGTGATGGAAAATGGTAAAACCAAAATGTATGTATATATATCCTCACCGTATATACTACTTAATAAAAAATATGGTATCACTCTTCCTTATATGAAAAATATTTCGACTTTATAATTGGCAAATATTTTCACACAAATGTCAAATATGAATTGATGACAGGCAGGTCAAAATATAATATGTATACTTATAAAAAAATCACATAAAATACAGATATCCAAAAATAAAATATTACAATTTTTATTTACACATTATTGTGAGAGAGTATTTTAAATTGAAGTAGGTAATTTTGAAGATAATTATAAAACAAATATAAGTTTGTATCAGTGTGTTATAGTTATGGGCTCTGGTAGTATTAAATTTCTCTAAGTAACCACTTGTACATATAGTTACGATTATAAGCATTTTTGCAGCTTATTTCTACGAATAACGAATAATTATCAACTCAGTACGCATGTCAACTCCAATCCTACAGTTGTACAATCCGGAAGATGGCATCACACTTCGTCGTTCGGGGATGTTCTTCGTGCGTGCTCTGGCTATGGCTGACAACATGATCAACAGTGACATCTTCACCTCCGAGTCAGTCGGTCCTTTATTCTCACTAGAATTATAACATTTCGTTATATAATTATTTTTGAAAAGCTATAATTGTTTCTGAACTCATTTTTGTTCTCGATGACTATATCTATAAAACTTCATTTGTTTATCTTTGTTTTCTTACTATAAATGCGTACTAATAAACTTGTATATAAATGGGTCCAATGTCCATGAAAACGTGTTTCTCCAGATTACCTATTCAGGATTCTTACACGGAAACTACTGCATTAGATCTTTAGTATAAAACAAATTATTTTTACACAATAGTCCTGCGATATACGTAGAATACTGTTGTTATCGGAGCATACTATGTCTCATAATTGATTTTTTCATAACATCATTTGGTTAAAAAACGGAGTTGTACCGAATTTAGACAATGCAAATATTCTATTAACAGTCTGCATCTCTGTCACATCTCTGTATATGTGATGTGTATTCACTTGTTCACAGACGCTTCTGGGTGCTTCAACGAGGAGGAGATCAAAGTGACTCCGATATGTCAGATGAGGAGAAAGAAAACGTGGTTAATGGCACCGAAGGCCCTTCGGTAAGAAGTCACTTGTTTGCATATTATGTTATCGATAAATCGTCGCATTTATTGTTTTATTTTACTTTTACATACAGCAGTAGTATGCATACACATAACATATTATTAGTAAAATAATAGAGATTTAACCTGATAAATAAAGGAGTTGATTATGCTACAAGTTAGCTAAATGATTTTGGAATACTTGAACCCAGCTTTGCAAAGTTTTATCCAAGGAATTAAAATAAAATAATCTTGTTTCATTCCTTAATGTATCATAAGATTTGTCAGTATTTAGGGTTAACTGCCGCAATAGTTTAGCAATTGCTGTTTTAGTTCACTAATTTGGGGCTTTTTCAAAATTAAGTATGATTAAATTAGATTACATATTTGGCATTTAAAGAATAGCAATAAAAAAGTTTAACTAACATTAATTTGTGACTATTGTCTTGTAGTTAGTGACGCTTAGCTCAAAATGATCATGTCGCCAACCCTGAGCTTATATTAATTGCACTCTTATGCATGTTTTTAATTCTTATAAAAAATAAATTATCTGTATTTTTTAAATATTTAAAATTTTTTAAAATTTATAACGCATGTTGTTCTAAAAAATGAATTTATGTTGATAACATTTTTTTGCATAACTTTATTTCTAAAAAAATACATACTGAATGAAGAAAACTTTGAGTGATAAAGTTTAGTAAAGTACATTATTTGATCAGAAACAGCCGGTTATTACGATATTAATCCCGTTCTTTCTTTCAGTCTGACTCATGGCAGTGGTTCAACTGTGTCCCGCATATCCAATCAACATTCAGTGATCCCGGTGTTCTCGAGGTGTTCTGGAACAATGCCCCTCCTGCGGCGAAGAAATTGATCAAGTCTTACCAAGTAGGCCCTATAGCTCTATAATGCTGCTGTCAGTTTGTCGTATCCTAGTTTACACAATCATGTTTACGTCATATTTAGAGAATTCCACTTAAATCATTTGTTTTATATTTTTCATTAACATTGTTTTTCTATTGAAAATTTTAAATTCAATATTGTCATTTTTGACACAACAATGTCACTATTGCACCAGACAAAGTAATTATCCTCCTAAAATTTGAGTATTTTTCATCTAGTGAACATTAATTTTAGAAATAATACATCTTAAAGTGTCTTTTTGATTCTTAAATATAAATTTTAAATGACAATTATATAACTAGTATCGTTTATTTTTCAATAATATATTTCCAAAGTGAAATAATCCCTATTCTTATTATCAATATATATAGACTATCTGATATGTTTATTTTATTCTAACTTCTACATGAATTGACTAATGATTTCCGATATATGTTTATAATGAGTTTTATGTTAAGCGCAAGTTTTTTCTGAAATGTATTTAAAATTAATGCATACAATGTTTTAAGAATTTTTTTTTGTTAAATATATGATTATGTTTACAAAGAAGTTATTGCTGAAGTTTTGTGTATTTTTATTGTGAATAAATTATTGTGTTTAGTATTATTGTTTCTCTTTTGTTCTCTCATTTAAACAATTTTAAATCACCACCTGTTCTGTGTTCTGTATTTTATAAATTATATTTTTTGGTTAGTTTAATCTCATTAATTTGTTTACGAAAGAATTGTTAAGTACATTTACGTTTATTAAAGACCTCAAGTGATCAGATCATATATTCACGGTGAGCCACTTATACTTCTACCCTCTATATGTTATCTTCCACACGTCCGGTTGACCCAGGTTCTCGTAAACGGTGTCCTCTACTCGCGGCCCTTCTATCCGGGCACGTGTGCGGTAAGTGTCAAGGGTCTGGCAGCCGGACGAACCTATCGGGTGATGGTCCAGGTGGAGTCGCTCAATCCCATGTACCTCACGCACAAGTCCAACTGTCTGGTGGGTGCTGTTCATTATGATGCATTCAATTGGTTCATTCTTTAGCTGATAACATAGCGGTATGTATAATGCTGAATGATCTGTGGCTTGTTAATAATTGTGAAATGATCAATTGTGATTGTGTCTGTTGTGTAAGTGAATTATTTAGATGTTTTTCCTTTTTTGGGCTTATTTTCAAATGAAAATATATTTTAAAGTTTTATTTTATTATTAAATAATGTAATATTAATATTAGTGTAGTTCAATATTTCTAAACTTAGTAAAAAATGCACGCACTTTCTTTAATAATGGATATCGGATAAGCAAAAGCTGGGCCTTCTTTGTTGAGTGCTCTGTTTAATTTTTTCAACATTACAAGTTTGATTTGCTGAGGTGGAAGTAGAATCTTCTTACGATTCACGGAAGCTGTTGAAACAACGTTATGCAAACCTGTTTCCAGGGCAGGTCTTGCTGGTCAGTCATGTCGTACATAGATAGTACTGCTCGTCTGCTCGAGCTATAAGACATATAGTAAACAATAATATTTGGTGCAGTCGCTTTGTAAACCTAATATATACTACATATTATCTCTGGTATTGCCGCACTCCTTGAATTAATCAGTCATTAATATCACCCTGTCTGTCTTTGTGAACTACCCGTGATTTGTTATTTAAGCCACAATGCATAATTTAATCGCTTCCACCGTATCGGTTTTAAAAATGGATAATTTTCCAACAAGTATCTAATTATTTAAAATTGAGATAGCATAAAAACTTGATCTGATTGAGAAAACTGAGAAACATTTTTAAATTCTGTTAGCAAAGAATTTTATAAAAAAGCTTTTGAAAAATTTGTGAAATGACACAGACCAGTGTTATAATAATAAAAATTACCATGTTAAAGACTAATAAGAGGATTTTGGATATAAAATTTCAGGATTTAAATGTTTTTGAGGAATTTGCATAAAATAAAGAATCTCGGAAGTATTAATTGTACAAACAAACATTGAACTAAGCAGGCTTCAATAAAGAAAAAGAAAAATCTGAGCATTATTTGTACACTATGTAAATTGTTTAGAAAATTATTTGTTTCTTAGTCATGCCTGTGGAACACATTAAGACGGTACCATAAAGTGAAAATCAATAGCCAAAATACTGACCAAGAAATAAATGAACCATAAGGTAAGATTTTTACATTGCGGTGCTTATCGCTCTAAACATTGTGTTTAAATCGATTTTAGCACTTGCAAAATTAAATTGGAGACATATAAAGCCGCTCAATAGAATAACTACATACCACAACCGAATTAAAATCCCCACACTCCAGGTGGTAAAAGTTCCCATCTCCTCGGACGAGGGGGGTCCAATCGCCTCTCTGGAGATTTCAGACGAGGTGGACAGCCTTACGATCGTTTGGCGCTGTGTCAAGAGCAAGGCCCTCCCCATCGCCTACTACCAGCTCATTCTCAACGGGACTCGGTGCGGCGAGCAGGTGGTGGCCAGTAAACAGAGCTCCCGCTGCAAGGTGGTTCTTGACGGATGCAGTCTTGGCGTCGGCTATCAGGTCCAGGTGGCCGCCGTTCCCAAGGAAGGTGAGGCCAATGGTCATTATCGTTTTTAGAGAACCCGGCTTTGTAACAGGAGCGCTCTTTTTGGGCCGGTAAGAAAGTCATAGATCTGGAGGAGGTTGGTTCAGAGGTCAGTGGTTGTGAGTGTTTAGAGGCAGGGTTGTAGTAACATGTGCGAGGTAACTATGTAAATAATTGAAGTTGTTATCAACAGAAGTTGTCATCAGCAGAAGTTATTATCAACAGAAGTTTCCATCAATATAACTAATCATCAATAGAAGTATAATTCATAATACATTGTAAGAAGTTCTCAAAACTCTGTGACAGTAATACAATAAGATTAGAGAAGAACAAAGAACAAGACGAAGACGAAAATATAAAGTGAAAGAGTGTTATTAGAAGTCTTAAACTCTGTTAAAGGAAGTCTCGGCTATGCATCCACACTTCTCTTTCTTTCTATTCTTCTTTTCTGCAGAGGGTCGCGATGACCTCTTCTCCAACCTGATCACCGTGTCTCTGCCGCTGGACGTGGACGAGATCGTGCTGCCTGAGCCGGCCAACGGGGATGACGCCGTCACCAGCGAGATCTCGCGCGAGTATCTCACCGTCACCGCCTCCAGTAATATTCATATGGGGGACAGTGCCACCGATTCGGTGGCCTCACCTAAGCGGAACTTGAATCAGATCTTCAGACCGGGTGAGCCGTATGTTTTATAATATATCTCTACAATTCATAATTATAATAGTTAATAACATTTCCATAGATTAAGTGAAATATTATGCTATCCACTATGTTATCTATATGTTGAATTGTTTTGTAGGAAAATTATAATTAAAAATTATTTTTTGTGAAACATTTTATAATTTGTCAATGATCCTCTGAAATATATTTAATTAAATTAGTCAATATGGTCTAAAAGAATTATATTGCATCTCAATCCAGTTGTCATTACCACGGGGTTTTTAATGTATATTTGTATCCAATTCACAAATATATATATATTTTTCAGGATTATAAAAATCTCTGTTTTCCATTTAATTATAGTTAAAATATGTGATTTATTATAACGAGTATATATATATTTTTTTTGGTGTAGATTCAAAATTTTAAATTTGATGTCCGTAAGTATGGTGGCTTAGAAGGGTTTTTATTAAACACAGTACGTTTATGATTAAACGCGTGTGTTTTAAAAGCACGTGTTTAGTAAAAAACCTTCTCGGGCCACCATACAATAAACATATATTTTATTAATTAAGAGGTATTTATTATAGGCCCATTGTATAACAAAGTCAACATGTAACAATAAATAATTGGCCATTACTTAAGTGACCAAATTATACAATCATGCAAGCTGCTATAATAATATGCTAACGCTAAGGATAATACACAGTTGGAGGATACATTTAATACCCAAAACTCTAGGAGGAAATGCATTTTATAGGTGCATATATATATATATACATTGGTAAAAAGATTTTATAGTAGACACTATAATTATAGAATATATATGTATATATATTGTTTTCATGAATTTATGCTATGAGAAAAGGCAGAACCTCTGCCAGAAACCCGTCGCGCTTATTTATCTATTATATTTTATATTAAATATAATGCACCTCAATCAGTCATCTCCAATTTCTCTGTGATATTTATTGATTAAACTGGATACAAATAAGTCGTCATGGATATTTGAAATACCTTCCATCATGATTGTTCTATAAAATAGAAAATCACGTGGTTGTTAAGCAACTGTCAAGAAGTAAATAGAACACAATATTGAATTATGCTGTATAGGTACCCCTATATCTGGGCTTACATTCCATATGGATTATCTGAACACTATCTTGTGGTAGTTATAATAAATATTTAAATACGGTTTCAATGTATAGCTTACATTGATTTTCATGTCATCACCTAAAGAAATAATAGAGCTGGTACGCATATGCTATACCTACTAAAAGAGATCGTATATAGGGTGGGCTAGTAATTATAAACAATTTATAAAGACAATCCACTTATTTATTAAACAAGTACGCAGACATATAATAATTGTGCTTAAATGTCAATTGCAGTAACATTTGTTTTTCCACCACGTTACAATTGGTGACATTTACTTTCATAATACTGACTCGCCAGCTAACAGAACTATAACGCAGGGCAAATTGACCACCACCACCATGATTATCAATCTAGACTTATACTTTAGTAGATCAACCGAAGCTAGTCGCTGCTTTCTGCGACAGTTGTCGGTGATATCATGAAAATCCTCCACTACATTCTCTCGTCAGCGAGTGGGGAAATGTTCTCCGACGACGACATTATCGACAACGATGATGATCTCAGCGATCACGCGGCTGTTCCAGTGCCCACCGAAGACCGTCGAGCGGTGCAGGGGGGAGCAAGTCACCAGCGTCCGTCCATGAGTGAGAGCGACTATTCAGCGGGCAGTCTGGCCGGAGCTGGCGGCCGTGTACTGGACAGGATCGCGGCTGGAGCCTCTGAGACGGCGTCATCGGAGGAGACTGAGGCGACTGAGGAGACGGAGGAGGAGGAGGAGACGATGACTGGGACCTCGAGTGGAGAGGAGGAGGGGGAGAGTCGGATCGATGATCGGGAAGAAATGAGGCGGCAGATGGGAGGTAAAACTCACGTGGCTTACTGTTATATTATTATTTCTTGTTGTTAACTATAACTTGGTTTACTAACAATTAGTTGGAAATATTAGGTTGTTTTATAGTTATATTTTTTTAGTTTGGTTTTTATAAGTAAGTGTTTACAAAAGCGTCAACGTTCAATAAATTGTATTTTTGTGTTAGACAACATAATATGGAAATACAAATAGTCAATTTAGTTATTTATCAGGAGTTTAAATGATTTCTTCAGAAGCAATGAACATCGCAGTATGTTGACAATTATATTATTTAATAGGATCAGTGGGAATCTTTCCCATTTCTTATAATTGAAATTTCTCTGTAGTTGTTGATATCTCCATAAGTCAACATTGACCGATATTGTATTAATAGAACCTTTTTATTGCAATTATTATAATGTCTTATAATGTATTAAAAATCTTATAAGAATTTGCAACATTGGCTTTATATTTACAATGGAAGTATACAAACTTTTAATAATAAAAAATAATTTAATGCAAAATGTATATATATATAATTAGAAACACGACAATGATTTTTTGAGAAAAAGTAAAATAAAAATAAAGACAAATTGATTGTGTAATGTGAATATAATGTGAATGTGTAATAAAATAATTGGAAATTTCAATGCATCTCGTATTTATACTGGTATTATACTCGTATTTATATGTGGTAACCTCAAGATTAAAGGATGGCATTTTAACTGCATCTACACAGATAAGAAATACTGGTCTACTATATCCTACATAAAGGTTTTTTAAAAATTGTATTTCAAACATAGTAATTTCTAGCATTATCGTATGGCATTCTGAGTACTTCAACTGAGTTGCTAAAGGCTCGACAGACACAGCTGTCCGCCTCTGAGAGATAAGGTACACTTCTGGCATTCGAACCCGCTGTCTTCACACTCAACGACAAGCACCTTAACCGACTGGGCTATTTCAACCCATTGTGCGGACTTTATTAAAGATTTTATGATTCATGCATAGTATTACTTTTAAGATACAGATTAGTTAATTGCATGAAACGTCTTGACATAATATTTCATAGGTACAGTTATTATTGTATATTTTTTTAATATTATTTTAGTAATTGCTAATATTATATTAATAATTGTTTTATAGTTTTGAACATTAAAAAGTTAAAGGCTGGTGTGTAAATCAGATTTGGTAAACGGTAAATTCTGATATTAATTCCCCCTTTTCTACCATAACTGAAATCCAGACTGCGACAACATCAGTGATACTGAGAGTGCAACTAGCTCAGAAACAATCTTGTCTTTCTCAAATGACCCAGAAGAAGATTTTCACCTGTCAACTCAACACGAGAAACCCAGTAAAACCGCCTTTGTCGAAACTACTGAACGACCCGTCAAGAATTTGGGTTCTTTAAGTGCTCCTAAAATGAAGTATCACCCGAAAGAAGATCAATATAAGTCGGACAAGCATCCGATCATGCCACAGCGGGCAGTAAAGGGTACCGAGACTGTGGACGCGTTTAAGCCAGCGAAACAGTCGGTTCGAATTATTCGACAGGAAAACACCATCGGTGAGGAAAATTATGACAAAGAAGGCAGCGATATCTCCGATAACGAAGGTTTGGGGATTCGTGAATTCCTGACCAAGCGACAGCAGCAGAGACGCATGACTATAGCGTGTTCATCCAAGGCCTTCAAGGAGGCTTCTCCGGAGGATTCCGCGGTGTTACGTAACTTTCTGACACCGGCAAGTAGTCATGACCGGCGTGTGAGTATCTCTGTGGCCCCCAAGTCGTCCAAAACGTCGCCAATGGCTCTTCTGAATCGGTACAAACAGTTCGGGAAGGTTTTCAAAGCAATCAACCCAGAGAACGAAAGTGGCACTGGTATATATGTATATACTTGTACTGGTGTTGTATGCATGCCTTGCTTCAACAATCATTCATTTCGTGTGCCCATATTACAAATAGAATCACTGTCCAAAAATTATTGTATACATTCCTCCGTTTATTTTCCATTATAATTTATATATTATTATTATGTTCATTTCCATTTATTTCTGTTATGTTGGACTGTATTTTCCAGATATTATATTGTGATTTTCTTTTCTTTCTTTTTGGTTTTATATTAAAAATTTTTTTATTTTTTTTATTTATATTTGTAATAAGTTAATTTTTATTTTTACCACATCACTTTTCAGTTAAAATATTAGTTGTAAGGTAAGTAAGGTAAATCTTATATATATGTATAATGTATTGTTGATGTATTTTAATAGATTTAATATTTTTATAAATATGCAGCAATATTTTTATACCACCAGACTACATTAATTATTCACTAGAATTATTAATATCATAATCAATAAATAACAAATTTTGTATTTGTCAAACTAAAGTACTGTTATAATTTATATATGTTTATGTATAATAATTAATTTATATACATTTATAATTTACTTAATACCATTATTTAATAATCTTAAACTAAGTATACTAAATACATCTAAAATACATTAGTTATGGACTAGCAATGTTATTTAAATATATGTTAAATTATGTTGATTTTCAGTTAGTAATTAAGTTTTTGTTAAACATTGAAAATAATAAAATTGGTTTAATTTACTAATACTTAAACAAGGCCAAACATTTGTATTTAACAGAGGGATTTGATCTTCAAACTGCAGTATAATGTTCCATGGTTGTTTGCCACACTGTCATTACTTAATTTTTTATGATATATAATATATTGTTTCTGTTATGATATTTATCTAATTATAGCCACATAACTAACATTGAGTTTTCACTAGTTTACTTTTATTTTAATCTGTATGATTTAAACTGTTTCATTTTAATATATCCTTATATTAAATATATTATATAAATATTTCAAATTGAATTTAAGGTTTTTAAACTTTTAAACTAATTTAATTTTTATATTTATTATATATTATTTCAAAATAATTAATAAGTAGTGACAAGTACAGTTTTTGCAACATAATGTGTATCATAATTGTATTAAAATTGC
Organism: Coelogynopora nodosa; assembly: GCA_034780555.1. NCBI lineage: Eukaryota > Metazoa > Platyhelminthes > Proseriata > Coelogynoporidae > Coelogynopora > Coelogynopora nodosa. The sequence continues at coordinate 4,972 of JAUZND010070347.1, read as the reverse complement.
TATTGTTTGCATTTTAATATAAATCCTTCAAAATATTCTTCTGAAATTAGAATTGACAATCATTAGAATTCCATTCTTCTTTTCACAAGTATAACAATATTTTTTTTCAAGTTTTAGCTTTCTTATAATCATTTTAAAGTATGTCTAAAATTATAATTAAATTTATTAAATACCACGTTTAAGTGGGTGCATAAACCAATTTAACTTTCAGCCTCAACCATTGGTACACCACTTGCATCCAAATCACTCAGTGGTTTCCAGTCAACATCTTCCAGCAGAATGCCGCAGCTCAGAGACGGCAACAACCGGGAGGGGAATACCCCGAAAATCGAATTTCCCGTCGACAGTCACCTCCGAGTCTCCTCCGACGAGGAGGATGACAATAACGCTGAACACGAGCGAATTCTGCGCGACTGCGACACTTACATCAACCGCCTCCAGCATGAGGAGTTCTCCCTACCAACGGGCGATATGTACGCAATTGAGATCGACGCTACCGGCCGACCGTGGGCCAATCAGTTCAAACAGGTCTCGGAAGTAGCGCTGGCAGTTTCACACCTGAAGCAACTCTCGCTGGAGAATAAATGTGGCGGTGGCGGCGGCGGCTTCGATGACAGCGACAAAAAGGTTCGTCCTGGTGGAGCCGGTAGGAATATTGGTAGCCGACCACTGGCGTCTGCGTCATACCGTCCGGTTGAAGTGGAGCTTCTGGACGATCAGCCGTGTCCACGCGAGGAACGTGGGAATAAGAGAGATGATAGTACAGTCAGGGTAGTGGTACCCTTGTCACGCAAGAAACAGAGTGCCTCTGCCCGGCAGGGAAGTTCAAAAAGATATCAGAGAGGTAGCTTGATGCTGAATCAATCATGTCGGTTTTCATCTTCACATGTTTGTATTTCACCGCTTTTCTGTTCATGGGGTTACAAAGAATTCTGTATCACTTTGAATTTTGATATTTTGATATCCTATGTTTTCACATATTAATCACTACTGTATACCCTAAACAGTTATGTTGTATTTTGAAATATATTTCAAAATTATCACCAATTTTTGTTTTTATTATATATTTATATGAAGTAATTATTATTGATTACCATTGTATATATTTATTTCATAATGTTGTTATACATTGTTGTAAACCATGATCTTCCCTAGTTCTCAATACTGTTTTTTATTGTATAAAATGTTTGTATAGAAATGATTGTTTAAAAGAATTGTTTTAACGCCGTTTTAGCCATACTAATATAATTTCTACACGTTTATATATAATGTAGTTTAGTAGAGTGCTTTTTTATTCAATGTTGTTTCCTGTGTATTTTTTACTATACAATTTTTGTCAATTTAATTTATTTTAGAGTTATAGATTTTTATTTTCAATCATTTGATTTCAATTAATTTAATATATTAATTGGAGTTTATTTCAATAATTGAGACTGTGTGATTTAATATAATGTGAGTCGTGGATTAATTATTTTGACAAAAATTTGCAGTAACAAATAGGTTTAGAATGTTTGATAATATGTAAATCCGCAATGCTTATTAATCCTATGAACTATAATTAAATGTTTAATTGATATTAATTAGAATGTCGATAAAAGCATCATTTACGTAATGTTTAAAATTTCAAAAAGTAACCTATAAACGTTTAGAACGTACAAAAAAAGTATTATGTTGCTTAATTTTTAATAAAATTAATTATGGCAGTTATGTATGCTTACAAACTATTTTAACAATTCCCAAGCACTGTTTTTCACTTTTGTCTTTTGTTGTCACTTTTTCTCATTATATATCATTGGTTTATCTCACTCTAATATCTAAACAAATTCTAATGACCTTGTAATTTACCGTAGTGACTTTATTATTAAGTATAAAAATACATATTATTATATGCATACATCAAACATTTACAGGTTTTTCAACTTATAGTCAAGAAGTAACTTCAAGGTTGTCTGTTTTAATTTTCTAGGCGCTGTCATTGAAATGCCAGATATTGTGGATTTTGGAAGATCCGAAGACGCCAAAACAGGAATCACTGAGGAGGCTGCTCTTCCGGTTGCTCTGGTTACAAGTACCTCCCAGGATTTTCCATCGGATGACTTAGAGGTAGAGCTGAATACATTATACTTTTATGATCAATGCTTACATATCTTTGCTCTTATTAGTTCAAGTTGAGTCGGCAAATAACTAGTGCTAGTCTTTTCAGACGCTATTTATTAATTTGAATAGAAAAAATACATAAAATTATTAGATGAAACAAAGTGAAATATTTCTTTACAATAGGGTTATCGATTATTTTAAGTAGGGACGTATAGTCTATTTTGTGTGAATAATTCTCTTAAAGTAGACATCAACAAAGTATAATGCACTAAATTAGTTTCGAGCCAAATGTTCCATACTTATAATAATCTATTATAATTAGAAAATTGTCAACAATTTCCTTACATATTATTTAAATAGTATTAAAAAAAAAGATTATTTGTTTATATGAATTAAGTAAAGAAATAGCCTATATCATAGTTCATATAATATGAACTATACTGCACTTTTTGGTTGGCCACCTCTACCCCATTGAACACTAAATACTAATGAAACATTAATAAAATATAGACAATAAGTACGTAATATGCAATTACAATAGTAATATTTATAGTGAACATGATTTAAACAAGTATAATTTTCTTCCTTTAGTCGAAATATACAATATGTAAATATGTAAACATAACGATTAACATATTATATGAAGCAATATTATTAAAATCCTGTTCAGGTAAGTCGTCTCCCTGTTGCTATTGTGGAGTTGACTTCAGCCAGTGATGACGGTACACAAGTGCAGGTTCGTTGGAGATTTGACAAATCCCTGTCCCACCGTCTGCATCACATGCTCACCTCAGTCAATGTTGTGGGTGTCAAGTTTGCGGAGGTCAGTTCTGATCTGAGGTAAGACAAGTATTGTAAATTGAATATTATCTTTGATTCTCTACAATATGCGTCACAGAAGTGTTATAACATTGAAACCAATAATGATTTAAAAGGTTGAAGCCGCATTTCGACTGTTGGCTAAAAAATGTATATGACATTAATATTGTTGATTATTAATTTATAAATAACTTTATACAATTCTATAAAGATCTTCATATATGTGTTATTGATAAACAATTTATCTGTTCTTAATTCTACTTCATATAGTTTTCATTCGGACAACAGTAAAGGGCAACCGATTCTTGTGACACACATTTGGAATGTAACTTCCGGAAATACATGTTCTGTGAGAGGCCTGTCACTTTCCAATGAGTATACGTGAGTCCGCTTTTGAAAAACAATGCTATTTTTTATATGTATTTCCAATTTATATAGTCACATGCTTTATAAAAATTTTAATATTTGTAGTCTAAGTGCCATTAAATGCATAGTTTTGTTTACTTATAATGTTGTGATATGTGGTCGAATTTTACTTTTTAAATCTAATCTAATGGAAGCTAATGGTTTAACATGTAAATCAAAAAGTATAAAAATATGAAGGTACTTTCGCAGACAGGAATTTGCAATTTGCAAATGTAACGCGATTTAATTAAAATGTGGCATGTACTCTTTATAGAGATTAAATTAGTTTATATTGATTGTAAAATCAATTCTGATTTTTGGACAGTTAGTATAGACGGTGAATACAAATACAAATTGATCCATCCACATTATATTCATTCAGTTATTAATTACAGTAACAAAAAAAAGGATTTAATGATTATTTACCCTCTACATTCCGTATAGCACACGATAGATAAATTTAAAATAGATTTTCCGTACATTATCAATCTTATCAAATCTGAATGGTTTTCCTATTTTGCAATCCAGGTAGGCCTATACTCCACAAAGCGATATATGTGTGCTCTCTTCTCTCTCTCTTTCTTCAGCTTTTGTGTCACATCTCACTTCTCACACGACAACGAAAGTTCAACTGAACAGCAGACCGTGTCCAACTCCATTACCTATCACACCGCGGGACCTCCGGAAGCGCCCAAGCTTGCCGTTGACAGTCTTGACCTTGACCAGATTGCGTTGGTATGGCAACCCGCTGATGTCGTCAATGAACGCGATCCTGTGATTGGCTATAAGCTACTCATTGATGGGGAGACGTGTCTCGATATGTTTCCCAGTGACGCCCGTTATACTGTGTTAGACAATCTCAAATCTGGTCAGTACTACACATTATATAAATTATACAAATGTAATGCCAGTTGTTACATATATTTCCCATATTTTTGTAATAATGTGTTTGCCGAAGGTAACAGTAGAATACTAATTTTTAATAAATTTTTAAATAAATAATATTATTTGAATTTTTGTGCATTAATATATTAGTATACTTTTGTAAATGATATAAGTAGAAGCTGTGCAGTATATATCCCCATGTTATAATACATTAAAAAAAATTGATACGAAATTTTGTTTATAAAATAAATATACCATGCAGATAAATCGATTTAACATGAAGTTATTATCATTACAATATTATTTAATAAAAAAATAAGTATATGTTTTATTTATTTATTTTAATAACACATTAAAAAATAGAAATCTGAAATTTTAAATATTGGGTGTTTTTATATTTTAGGTGTCTAAATTTCGTCTAAAAATTAAATTGATAATAGTAAACAGTATTATAAAAAAATAGTAAAAAAATATAGTCTCGAAATTATTTAAGTTATGACTGAAAAAGCTCTGAATAACGCCGTCAATAAAGTTACACGAAACTGAATAACAACGTCTCAAAATAGCGTGGTCACTAAAGAACAGTGACTGTAAAATATAATCTGGAATAACGCTTTTTCTATATATAATAATGTGGCATACCCCGTTATTAATAATATCAAGGGTAGATTGTGATTATGATGATAGTAGTAGGGAAGGAGGACCTTGCCCCAGCCCACGTATTTTTTTTGATGAGTCACCCCCCCCCCCACAAATGTAAAATTAT